>RYZW01000311.1:472-15723 GCA_004367215.1 Colletotrichum trifolii | reverse complement strand
GAATTATATATAGTTGTAAGGGTATAAGGGTATAAGGGTATAAAGGTATAAAGGTATAAGGTTATTATAGAAAGAGTTATTAGTTATTTATTATTGAAAAGATTAATATAGGGTAGGTATACTAGCTATAGCTATAAGGGGTTTAGCCTCGGATTAACTAAAAGCTAGTTATAGTAGTTAGTAGAGGGGTAGGAGGACTAAAGTCGTATTTTAGGAGGTAATATATCTACTAATAGTTATAGTAGAGAGCAAGCCATCAGCCCTTTCTTTACATTTTAATAGTAATATAAATAAATACTTTATTTGTATACTTTCCATTTTTAAAATACCTTATTAATCTTTCTGAAATATACTAAAATACTATAAACTAAATAGCTTAATGTTTCTTTAAGATAAAGGATTCCTAGTATTATAATTTTAAAACTTAGGAAATATTAACGAGATATTTTAAATATTTTTAATTACTAGAAATACTTCTTTTGTAAAATATAAAACAACTTACAAATTAAGTTATATTTATATTATCTTTTTATTTGAAAAGCTAATCTAATAGAAGAATATTTAACGAGATACTATTATAATGTTATAAGTAGAAATAAAGCTTCTTAGTTTTGAATATACTTTAAAAAAGAGTATAATACTAAAAAAACTATTTTAAGATATTAAACTTAATCTTAGAGATATTTAGAGTATGTATTATAATAATTACGAAGCTATGAAACTAGCAATTTTGAATAATGGATACATATTTACTAGACTTTAATATATAAATATTCTATAAATATAATTATACTAAGAATACTAAAAGAGTGGTTTTAGAATAATCTATATATGTTTAGATCTAATACTAATAAATCGACTTATAAAACGTCTAATTTAAACCAAGCTTAAACGATTTAGGATACTTCTTAATTTTATAAATCTACAAATAATATTCTCTAGACTAGTTAAAATACATAAAGTAACTTCTTAAGATAACTACTATTTACTTAAATAGTATATATAAGTAATACAGATATTTATTTTACTTTTTAGTCAAATACCTTCATAATAGAAATCTTAAAAAAAGAAAATAGAGAAACTCTTCAATTTATTTCGATAGAATAAAGCTTTCTAACCAGGCTTATATTTAGTTTACAATAAACTACTTAAACCTAGATCCCTAAGTAAGTAAATAAGAAATAGTAGTTAATATATAAACATCAACCTAGGGAAATTCAGAGGATTAGTTATAATTTCTAAGAATAAGAATAGAAATCAAAACTTATATTAAAAGTAAAAGCAATTTGCTATAGCCTAATAGATATGGTATTAAAATTAAAACTATAATTCCTAAACTATCTTATAATTAATTAAAATATAATGTTTTGATTAATAGGAAACCTAGTTAGAATTACTAAAAACCTAAGGATAGAGTTAGTAGGAAATGACTAGATGAATAATATTATTTATGATATTTAAATATTAGAAAGTTATATAATAATTAGAATTTTAGTAGTAGAATTAGAAATACTTCTATTCTTAAAGAAGAAGATTCAAACTTTTTTTATCATTTTAATTATAATTGAAGTTAAATGGGTTAGTTAGTATTCCTTGTTTTCTTATTTCTTTAGAAAGAATTAAACTAGATCTCGGATTTTTAAGCTAAAGCATTTATTTCATTACTATCTAAGATGTAAATAGTTTCTAGATATTTCTTAAATACTTTATAAGTCTTATTTAAAACCAGAATATATATTACTTTTAAACTAGTTTTATATTAATAGTAATAGTCAAAGATCAAGTCCTTTCCCTTAATGTTTATAGTTTGAAAATAAAGATTTTAAAGTAGAATAGAACTTCGATAGTAAATAACATAGAAGATAGTTTAAATAAGTTATATATTACTAATTTCCTGATATAGAAAAAATAAGTTTTATATTCTCCTATAATCTTATTTCAATCATAATTTGTAGAAAGAATAGGTTTAATTAGAACATTTCTAGAAATAATAGACTTCTTATCTAGCTTAGTAAATTGATATTTTATATCCTCAAACTAGTATTGAAATCATTAATCTCTAAAAGAATTTCCTAATCTCTCATCTAAGTAGATGTCTTAGTAAATTTAGATATAATTGTAATATACTTTCTTAGAAACTTCATTAATTTGTTAATATTATTCTCTTTATCTTCCTCTTTCCTTATAGTAAGTTTGAGTTTTTCCTCTTTATCTATAATACGATTAAGTTTTTCTCTCTTAGTCTTAATTATAAAATTACTAACTAGGTTATTTACTTTATTTTTGAGAAGAAATTTAAGAATAGAAGCTTTTCTAAAATAACTATAAGAATATTTAGAACTAGTAAAGATAGTAAGTTTCTTTAAACTAGTTATTAAGTTCTTAATAATACTACTAAGCTTAAATATATTAATAGTTTCAAGTTATAGAAATAGTAATAAATACTTTTGTAAATTAAAGAACTTAGTAAAGTAAAACTATGTCAAAAGGTTTAATGAAAATATCTAGACTTTGCATTATTACTTAGTATTTAAACCAATACATTGATAACCCTTTTTACTATTAATAACCTATTCATAAGTCCTAGAAATAAAGTATTTATAAAAAGAATTACTGAGGATAATAAGTATATTAATTCTTAGTAGTAATAAAGGAAAGTCATAATTTCTAATTTATTTAAAAAGAATAGATAAAGATAGCAAATACTAAATACAATAAATCTCTTAAAAGGAATAAAGAAGAGAATCTTGAATACTAGAGTTATTATTGTTTATAAGTAAATAAAGATGAAGAATACTTAATAAAGATTCGAATTCTGATTTCTATTACTTTCTAAGTTAAAATTAAGAAGTAATCACTAAAGTTTAGGAATACAATAAGCGGAAACTAGTATAGATTTATTTGACAATAAACTTAGATTAAGATTTACTAAGAGATTAGTAGTATTATTATATAGATTTTCTACTTTAGTAGCTTCTTCTTTAACCTTAATAGACTTAATAGGTTTATCTTATAGTTGGGTTATTAGTCATAGATAATATACATTATTACGCTTAAAAGTAATATCTGAAATCAATATTAATAATATCTATAACTTATAAATATAGAGCAATATCTATTATAAATATTAATATGTATCAGAAGAAAGAAGCTAGTAAGTTAAGAAAGATAATAAACAGATTATTTATAATATATAAAAAGATTAGATAACTATCAGTTTTAAAAAGAACTAACTAATTGCTCCTACTAATATATAATAAAAACGGTTCAATATACAACAGATTACAATACCTTTATCGACTTCTTTTATTTAAGTATTCAAGATCTATTTTAGGAAGTTGTTTATTTTATTTCATTAATATAGGTTACTATTTAAAGAGATATAAAGGTATCTCTAGTAGCTTTGTTACTAAGAGGGTATATAACAAATAGTATAGTACTAAGTTAGCTATATACCTTCGCTAACTTATATAAAGCCTAGATATCCTATTTATATATATTTTAGTACTTTATTCTAGTGTAAAGAAAATATATTTTTTAATAACCTATATCTAGACTATATACCGTATCATATATTCATCGTAGATTTATAACAATCCTAAACTAAAAAAAATAAACTAGTAATAACTAGTTTAAGTTTCATAATGATTTTATAAATTATTCCTCTACTAAGAATAAAAGAGTTAGTAGGAATGTGTTTATTTTAGAGATTTATACTATAGTAACTGAAATAGACTTGATTTATACTATAGCTATATTACTTAAAAAGATCTTGAAATACTAAGATTTCCCATAAATCCTAACTATTATATATATTAACTTATATTTTCTCTATGAATACTCTATAAAACTTAGTACTACTAAAGAGAAATATTTAATGATTAATATTATAGGATTAAAATAATTATACAAATAATACAAGCTATATAAAATATAGTAAAATAATAGAGATAATAATACTACTAATATCTTTATAAAACGTACTCTGAATTATACTTTTAAAAGATTTATCAATTTGAACTATATAACTATTTAAATAAACAAATAGGTTCTTAAATAGAATATGTAATAGGGATTTAGATATTATTCAATAAAAAGTAAAAGGATTATTTTTAATATTACTTTACAATTACTTTTAACATTATTCGTATAGTACTTTTAGTTACCCGTTTAACGTAGTAGTTTAATATCTAGTTAGTTTTTATTATTTAATAGTAAGAGTAGTAAGTTCGAGTTTTGTAGTGAATAAATATAACTAGTAACTATATATCTTCTAATTATATGAACTATATAGTAATTACCACTAGCTATTAGCTCTTACTACTAGTTATTAATAACTAGTAACTATTAATAGCTAGTAATAAGTATTACTAGCTAGCTAGTATCTAGTATTATATAATTATAATCTTATAATAAGTAACTATAATAGATATAACTATATATATACCTTCTANTTCCGTATTTATTAGCTATTATATTAACTAACTACGTTTACTACCTAAGGTTTTCTCTATTTAAATAGTTCCTCAGAACTAGTAGTATCTATAAGGTTTAAAGTACTAGGTATAGCTTCCTTTAAAGGGTTCCGGAGAAGCATATGACTTTAAATAGATCAAAGACTTTTAATATAACTATATAGTATTCTAAGTATTGATTTTGTAGTAACTTTAATACTAGCCTTTACATATAAATAGATAAGTATAATGTATATAGTAAGAAAGAAGTTACTAGTATTAATAATAGTATACTATATAATCTATACTACTACGTATAAGTAATATACCTAGTCATATACTTCTATATATATAGTATATATACTTCTATATGAATAGTATATATAACTATATACCTCTATATATATAATATATATTTATATTTATATACCTTCTATACTCTCACTAACAATACTTATTACTAGTTTAAACCTACTACTATAATAATTAGTAACTAATTACTATATTATATATCTAGAGTTTTGTATAATTATATACAACTATATAATGTAATAATAATAGTGATATATACTAGAACTCTTTTATATATATACTACGAAATTATGTATAGTATACGTTTATCCCTACTAGATAAACTAATACTTCATAATATTTTATTAGAATAAACTTTTTAGTTAAATATTATATTTTTATAACTTTCGAGAAATACTTTTATTAATACTAAATATATAGTATTACTCTTTCTTATTTCTATTTTACTATTCAAAATAATATAAAGATTATTCAAAACTTACTATTAATATTATTTATTCTATTAATCATTTTATATTCTATAGGAGAAGCTGATAGCTCGCTCGCTCTCTACTGCGACTATTGGTAGATATATTGCCCCTCAAAGTACAACTTTAGCCTTCTTACCCCCCTAATAACTACTATAGCTAGCTCCTAGTTAATCCGGCGCTAAACCCCTTATAGCTATAGCTAGTATACTTACCTTATATTAACCTTATTATAGATAATAAATAACTAATAGTTCTTTCTATAATAACCCTATACCCTTATACCCTCACGCCTTTGCACTTTTATAGCTATATATAATTCAAATATCTCAAGATATTTAATTACTACTAATTATAAGTATTCTATTTAAATATTTATTATAACCTCGATATCTATAACTTTAATATCCTTACTAAGCCTTACTTACCCCTAAGATAAGATTTTATACTACTTATATAAAGATTCTCTNAGTTCTCTACTACTAATATAAGCTAATTTATAATTTCTATATAAGTATAATAGGACTTAGCCTACTCTTAGTAGCAACTAATCTTAATATATTAATTAATTATAGCTAATTTATAAATAATCTTCATATAGATATAGATAATCCTAGTATAGCTAGATAGCTTTTAAAACCTCTATAATTATATTATTATAATATTCTAAAATATCTAATAACTAGTATTATAGTAATATCTTAATATTAGAATATCACCTAATTAATACCTAGTCTCTAATACTATTAGTTTAGTATAGTAAGTTATAGGTTAGCTAGATAAGTTTCTTTTAAATATCTATAAACTACTTATTAATTATAATATTTAAAATAATTTTATTAAAGTTTATTTTAATAAAGTAATAGCTCTAGTTATAATAGGTATAACTAGATATCTCTATATCTATTTTATATTTATTTTTTATAGGTAGTTATATAGATTTCGAGGAGATTTTAGTTTTATTATAAAGGATACGGAAAGGTAATAAATTATAGAGTACTCAGCTCTTATAAGTATTCTATTTTATTCTACTTTTAAGAGGTTTATAAAGGTTCTTAATCCTATAACTTCAATAGTTACTTTTAGTTATATATATTAAGTTTTCATCTTAATAAAGCTCTTTTTATATAGACTATTACGATAATGTTTTCTATTATTATAGGGTTAAATATTAGAATTAGAAATATTAATATCTATAATAATAAGTAGTTGTATTACTATTTTAACTAGTTATAAGCTAGTATTAGCATAAATGCTATTATTTAGTAAAACTTATAGTAAAATCTATATATAAGGTAAAGAGCTTAGATACTTTTCTAGATATAAAACAAAATAACTAAACTTTATATTTCATATTATTAATATTACTATAGTATTAAATATTACTTACTCTTTACTAATATTTTAGTAAACGTAATATAAAAAGCTTTTAAAATATATTAGATTAATCCTTATTAAAGAATCCCCTAATTATATTACTACTAATATAAGAATAGTATTTAAAGCTACAAAGCTAAGATTAGAAACAAAAGCTAAAAGATTAATAATCTAAATAGTACTAAATAAAGTATATAATAGTATTAGTAAAATCAAATACTACTATACTTTTCTCTACTAAATACATAAGATTTATAGTAATAAGATTTATATAGTAACTTAAGAAATACTCTTTTAAGTAGTATATAAAGAAATTGATACTACTACTAGCCTAAACAAGTTTAGCCTTATACTATATATCTTAAATTTATATTTATATTTTAAAGAAAACTCTATTCCATTTCGAGATATAATCACCCAAACTTATACTATATAGAAAACAATACAAGAAATCTACTATATTTAGACTAAGTATATTATTAATACTATTTTAGTAATATTTAATAACTTTAATATTTTATATATAATCGTCTTTTTAATTTAGTCTTTTATACATATATACATATAAGTAGTAAAACGAAAAAGGATAAGAAGACTTATTTTAATTTATTACTACTTATAATAAAATATAAATCCTAAACTTCTCTTATAATTCTTAAAGATTTCAAATGATAGCTATAAAACTATGGTTCAAAATTAATCAAAACATCCTATTAAATTATATTTTCGAAATACTAATACCTAATAGTATTTATAAGAAAACTATAATTATCCTTACTATTACTATTAGAAATCTCATATTATATAGAAATATCTATTCTTATAATAGTATTCTAGTTTCATCTATAGTTACTTTTATAAAACCCTAGAATACCTAGGAGACATTATACAATACTATTATTGTAAATAATAGTAATACTACTATTATTAGTAAGAATAATCCTTTTCCCCTGTATAATTAGTAATCTTACTAGTATATAATAATAACTAAAGTTTCTATAAGTTCCCTATTGGGGAATACTAGTAATATTACTAGCTTAAAACTAAAGTATAGAGCTATATTTTATAACATATTTATAGTTAAAGAATAGTTAGATATTATAATAGGGCTAGGTAGCTATAAGGCTACTAAGCTATATAGGGCTACTAAGCTATATGGAGCTATATAGAGTTACTAAGCTATATAGGTCAAATACTATATAGATATATATAGGGCTATAGCTTTCTACAGTTATATATACAACTATAATATAACTACCTAGTTATAATTAATAAAAAAAGCTAGTTTGTCTTTTCTTTCTTACTTTTTCTAGTATAATTGTACTAGCTTTATAGTTATACAAGCTATACTAGAGTTTTCCCTTCATAAAAAGTTTTTTATTCTATTTTATCTTATAGTTTTTAACTACCCTATTCCAATAAAGGTCTATCTAGGATTACCCTATTTTCAGTCCTTATAATAGACTAGGATAGAAAGATATTTCTATACTATCCCAATAAACCTATTACTAGATAAATAGACTAACTGATCTATTTATAAACTAATACTATTAGTTTTATTTAAATATAACTATTTGTTTAATAGCTATGCTATAGCTATAGAAACTATCGTACAGCTATATAGGCTCCAGCTATATAGGCTATCGCTCCCGCTACGTATATAGTAAAAGTGTCGAAAGTCAACGAAAGCGATAACAAGAAGGCTGGTCGTATATGCTACGGCTACGTATACTATAGCTATATATACCACAGTTACATGGGCTACGGAGGCCACCGATCCTACTAATACTACGGATCTCACGGATCCCTCGAATCAACCCCCAAAAATCACAGAAACAACAGCTATAGCTATTTTAATCGATTGGTATATTTATAGCTATATAGGCCACGGTAGCGTAAGCTACAGCTACATTATATATTATATATAATTAGGGGTACAATCTAGTATATATTATGTATAATTGAATATAGCTACGTATACTACGCGAAACTTTACTTCAAGTAGTTTCAATAAAGCGTGGCCTATAGAAATAGTACTAACATCTAAAGTTTAACTAGTATAAATTCTACCTTTGAAATGTATTATTCCTCATATACTTCTCTAGTTTTGAAAGCTTTATTTATAACTTAGCTTTTTTAAATAATACTAGTTAAACTTCCTATTGATATTTAATAATTTTATTACTTTTATTAAACTTCTATTTCTATAATGAGAAAGGTAGTATTATTTTTTAGTTATTTAAATACTTCTTATTTACTAGGAAATACTTCAAGTATTTCTATATTTCTAATATTTCTAACTTTTTAAAATCCCTTTTTTACTATAACTTTAAATAGTTTAATTTATCTATTATATTATACTAAGTAATAAAAGTATTAAACTAGTAGTTCTAGAGAAGCTTTATAAAACTATTAATTATAAAATCCCCTAAGAATATATATTTAATCTTAAAATACGCCTACAAAGCTTTTATTATAACTAGTAGTTATAAATATTTAAATATTCTAGTTTTATATATAGTTGTACTATTTTAATAATTATACAATATGTTATTTACTAGTTATTATATTAGAGTTAGATAATTAGGTAAAACCTATATTTTTTAGTTTTACTGAATTTATTTATTATAACGTTTATTTATAGTATAATAATAAAATAACTAGTAAAAATAGTTTTTAAGTAGTTTAGGATAATACTAAAAGTTCTACTTTAGTTATTAAAATAATAATAATATCCTTTTCATAGTTTATTATACTATTAGGCTTCTAAAGAGATATATAGTATATATTCAAAAGCTTTTTTAATTAATACTATTATCTATAAACCTAGTATCTATAGTAATAATAAAGTTATTAAAAGGATTACTAGTTTTATTCTTAAACTTAAAATAGAAATGTTTTATTTTATTAGTGTATTATATTATTTATTTAATTTCTACATAATAGTTACATAAAAGGTTATAGTTAAAATACTATAATTAGTTTACTATATAAATAATATTTAGTCTTATTATAACTATAGTATATTTAATAAAGTTAATATTGTTTTAGTAGTATTAAATTTCTATATAAGAAGTTTCGTTATATTATAAGAGGGATTCTTTAGTTTATAAAGGGGTTTCTAACTACTTAATACATTAGTTGTATTTTATACGATATTTGAAGAGCTTTTTAATATATACTACTTACGAGAACTATAGCTATTTATTATATTACTTAATCTTGAATAACCTTAATATCAAGAAATTACTATAGGTTTTTATTTCCCTTGAAATAGTATTTCTTTAGAAATCTACTCATAATATTAATACTTTAGAAGTATTTTTCAAGGGAAAAAGACAAATAGCTATTAATATAAAAGAAGAATATAATATACTATTTAAGCTAGTATTATAGGTTTCTTACTACAGGTTTAAAATTAAAGTACTTAAAGTTTATTTCTAAGTAGTATTATTAGAAAAGAAAAGACCTCTAAAAACTATATAATATTTTTTAAGATAATAAATCCTACTTAGTATTTAATAATTGAGAAGTATTTCTATATAAATAAGTTTATTAAGTATTATATATATAAAAGTATTAACTATATTATATTAGAGTAATTAAAGATTAAAGTAGTTAGTAATTATTATACAGTTTTAAAATAATATATTTACTAGAATAGCTATATAAGTTTAATAGTTATTTCATAGTTCTTAATTTCTATCAATAACTAGTTAAGTTTTAACTCTTAGAAAGTACTTATACTTATTAAGTCTATTAGTATAAACTTAGTAGTATTTTAAAATCTTTAAACTTATTATAAGAACTTTACTAATTTTATTTTAAGAATACGATTTAGTATTTTGGATAGGTTTATTTAGTTATTATTATAGTTTTAATGTATAGATACATAAGTATTATTACGTTAAATACAAATAATAATAATAATTTATATCATAGGATTTATAGGATAGGAATTTCTATTCTTCTATGATTTAAGTATTCTCTATTATAGACCTAAGCCTTAGTAGGGCTTATATAGGATATTGCTATTAAAGCTCTATATAACTACTACTTTTATAGTCTAGCAAAGGGTTTTCACCTTAAGTAGAAACTTTTTAAGTTTATTATAATGCTATTAAAGTACTACTAAAATATCTCTTATAGCTAGCTTCTAATATTAATAAACTTCCTACCTAGATTTAACTTAGTAATAAATAGTATATTATATGAAAGAAATAGAAAATAACGAAGAATAATAATAGATATTACTACTCTAGAACCCCTAATAAGGGTTCGAATGGACTAATAATAGATTAACCTAGTAGAAAACGAAAACTAAGTTTTCTAAGATACTTTTATATAGTTCTAATAGGATTATATTATAACCTTATAAATATTATAATTACTCTTTCTAAAGAAGAAGCTATTTTTTATTAGTACTTTCTTGAACAATAATAGCTTTTACTTTCCTGTATAATAAATAATTATATAGTCCAAATTAGGAGTTAACTAAATTTTTATTAAAAGATTTCAAGATTTCTAGTAATTCTTATAGACTAACCTATTATTTAAAGTCCAAATATAAATTAGTGATTTGTATATGATATAGAAAGTATAGTATAATTAGAATCTTAATATATCCTTCTAGTATTTTACTAAATACTATAAAAACTTTTATTATAATACTTAAGCTTTTAAGAAGATTTACTATCTCTATTAGGGTTTAAATAGACATTTACTAAGCTTTTCATTAAGTTTAAATTAGCTATAGAATAAATAAAAAGGTATTCCCAAATAAGGAACATCTAGTTAAATTACTTCTAGCTAGTATTTTCTTATTAAATTTAAATAGTTATTATTAGCTATAATATTAGCTAGATAAGTTACTATACTATTATTTAATACTACTATATAATTATAATAAATTCTAAAATCTTTAATATAGAGCTGTGAAATTATAGCTAGTTTTAGCCCCTATCTTAACTAGAACTGAAAGTTAATTAGAAAAGGAATTTATAGATAATAAGTATCGGAATAGTCTAAGTTACCCTAATACTAATATAATACTATTATACTATTACTATGCTTTATTATAAAGTATTAATTAGGTAAACTACTATAGTTAGTAAACTTTAATTAACTCGTATTATAAGTATATATAAAGCCTAGTAAGTAGATGTTGTAGTTATCTAGGTATATATATATAGTAGTTGTATTGAAGGTCTCTGATCTATTTAAAGTTATATACCTCTCCGGGACCCTTTAAAAGTAGTTATACCTAGTTATCAGCTCTTACCTTATTTACCCTATAGATACTACTAGTACTAAGGAACTGTTTAAACGGAGGAAGTTTTAGGTAATAAACGTAGTTAGTTAATATAATAAGTAATAAATGGGGAAAGTATAAGCCTATCTATTATAATTATTCTTTAAGGATTATAGTAGGTTATATAATACTAATACTAGCTAGCTAGTAATACTTATTACTAGCTATTATTAATAGTCGCTAGTTATTAATAGCTAGTAGCAATAAGTGCTAATAGCTAGTAGTAGTTACTACGCTTAGTTTACGTAATCGGAAGGCATGTAGCTACTAGTTATAGTTGCCCGCCACAGGATTCGAACCTACTACTCTTGTTGTAAATAGTAAGAGCTAGCCAGACATTAAACTACTACGTCAAGCAGGACTAGGTATATATATAAACTAGTATTAATATATATTATAGTACTAAAGTTTACTTTATTATTAAATATAATATATATTTTATTTATTTACTAGTAGTTTCTAATATTAATATTTAAGCTTTATAGTTTAATAAAGGAATTATAAATAATAAAGAAAAAGCCTAGTTCCTTAGAAGAGATTCCCCGAAGAATAAATTAATATAGCTATTAATAATAATATTATAGTAATAGATAGAACTAGAGAAACATAGAAATAAATAGATAAGCTATTTTTCTTAGTTTCTATATTAATAAATAATAAGTCTTTTAATTCTATCTAGGTTACTAATAGTTATAAACATTATAGAGTAATTAATAAAAAGTTTATAAGATAGTAGAACTTTATATTAATTATATTAGTATAATTATACTAGTTAAGTATTATCCTAGATATTAATTAGGAGATTTATATTACTAAAATAACTAGGGTATAAATTAATTTTAATAAGTAAGTATCTAAGGTTTTATTCTATATAATCCTAGGAATAATATATCTAGCTATTTTTAAGAAGTTATAGTTATAGTCTTAATAGGTTATTTTAGATTTTATAAAGAATAAAATAAAGATATATATAATTAATAGGTTAACTATTTAAGCTATTAGTAATATACTAAAAAAGATATATATAAATAGATTTATAAACTTTATTAAGCTTCTAGTTACAATGTTTTCTAGTTTAGGAAAAAAGGAATATAAGTAGTTAATAATTAATTTAAAATAGATTAATACAATTCTAATAGTTATATTACTTATAACCTTAGAATAACTAATAGTAACTTTATTAGTTATTTATATTCTTTTTATAGATTTATTTAATGAGGATAAAACTTCTAATTTCCTATTTTACTAGGGGGTTTTTAACTATTATATTCATTTAAAAAAGAATTTAAATAGAATAGAACTAGATTTATTATAAGGATTACTTTATAATATACTAGAAGAATACTTCCTCGAGGTTTTATGTTAAGTAATAAACTTAATAGATAAGGGTTAGGTTTAAGCTAGTTTATTTATAATTAAGGTATTTATCTTCTTTATTAAGAAGCCTAGGGGGAAATAGTAGTTTTATATAGATTATTATACTTTTAATATTATTAATACTTATAACCATTACTCTTTTCTATTAATTAAAGAAATACTATACTTATAATTCAAAGTAATTTAGTTTATAAAAATTAATATTTATATAGTTTTTCATAAGATTTATATTATAGAGAGAGATAAGTATAGAACTATGTTTTAGATTTATTTTAGCTTATTTAAGTAATTTATTATTTCTTTGAAGCTAATAAGTATATCCGCGATATTCTAATATTATATTAATAATATATTCTAAAGTATTCTTAATAATCTTACTATAGTTTACTTAGATAATATTTATATTGATAGTTATAGGTTAAAGAGTAATTATATAATTACAACTAAAAAAGTCTTTAAATAATTATAAAAGGCTAGTCTATACTTAAACCTAGAAAGGTATGAATTCTTAGTAAAATAAATAAAATATCTAGGTTTTATTATTAAAAACAATATTTACTATAACTCTAAAAAGATTAAAATTATATAAGAAGAAGAAATTCTTAGGAATATCCGTAGGATTTGGAGTTTCTTTAGATTCGCAAACTTCTATTATAACTTAATTAATTATTTTTCTAGTTTAATAGAGCTTTGAATATAACTAATATAGAAAAGGGTATTATTTTGCTAAGATACTATATACTAATAAGTATTTGAAATATTTAAATTTATATTTATTTTAGAGTTAGTTATAATTTCATAAGATCTAGAATAGAATATAATAATAGAAATAAATTATTTAGGAATAATATTAAGTCATTATTTCTTATAAGAAAGTAGATATAATATATTATAGCGAGTTATTTATTATTTGCTTAGATTTACTTTAGTTTAATAGAATTATATTATTTATAATTAAGAACTACTAGTAATAGTATTATATCTAAAAGTATAATTAGTCGAATTATAGAGTATAGTAGAGGTAGTTACTATTTTCTCTAACTATAGATTTTTAGAATATTTTACAAGCTTAAAACTTATCTTAGAATAATAAACTAGGTAAATAGAAGTTGTATTAGAATTTAGTTTTATTTTAAAATATTGCTTAGATTATTTCGTAAAGTATTTTGATATTTACTCTTAATAAAGCTAAGATAATGTAATAGAATTAAGGTTTATAATATAAATCCTCTGGTTTTTCTAGGTTAACTTTAAAGATAAAGAAAGGTTTTCCCTAGTATTCTTGATTTAAAATATATAAATAAAACGGGGTTAAGAGGGGGTTATATAAATAAAAGATAACTACTAGTATACTACTAGTAAATTACTAGATAAGTATATTATATTCTAGAGTATTGAATTACTAACAATATAGAACTAGGTAATTATAGTAATATTAATATATATAAGTTACCTAAAAACTATCTACTAAATAATAAAGATATCTCCCCTAGAAATCTTAATATAAATATAAACAACCTATTATATAGTAAATAGTAATAGTATTTTATTCTATAAAAGTTAGGTCTAGGTTCCTAAATATAAGTTATTAATAATTATAATTTTCTAAATAATTTATAATTCCTTAGTCTTAAGTTATTTTAGTATTAATTCGATATTTATAGTATTTATATAGAACTAGTATTAGGATAGTATATTAAAGTATACTTAATACTTTATATAGGTATATAATATTTACCAGTATTTATATAAAGGTTAATAGTATTACTAGGGTTTACTATAACTTTTACTAATTCTTTATAAATTCTAATTATAAATTCCCATTAATCTTATAATAGTATTATAGACCTAAGTTTTAGGGCTTATATAGGATATTACTATTAGGGCTCTATATAACTACTATCCCTATAGTCTAGTAAAGAGTTTTTACCTTAAGTATAAACTCTTTAAGTT
>RYZW01000310.1:0-44988 GCA_004367215.1 Colletotrichum trifolii | reverse complement strand
AGTTAATCTCTTATAAAATATATAATATTTGAGGACTTACTAGTTATATTAAATATTAACTACTATAATTTCTAAGTAATTACTCTTCTATAGTTAAAATAAGTAGTTTAGCCTAGTATCCTACTAGTAACTTCGTTTTTATAATTACTAAAAAGAGATAAAGTTTATTACTAAAATAGTATATAAAGTAATATTATAGAAGTATAACTTAACTTTTTTACTTTTTATAGTCTAAATAAAAATCTTAGTATCTCTATAACGTTTAATTAATATAAGTTTTATATCATATTAAATCTAGTTTCTAATAAGAATTCTTTAAAAAGTTATAAAATACTTTATATCTTAGAAGATATAGACTAAAACGCCTCAATTAAGGATTAAAGAGTTTTAGAGGGGGTATTATTAAAGCTTCTCCTTATAGTATACTTATAATACCTAAATTAAGGATAAAAGAAATCTTAGAAGGGATATTATTAAAACTTTTCTTTATAATATACTTATTATACTATATTATAACTAATTTAACTAGAAAACTAGCTATATAGTTACTATTATCTAAAGCTCTAAATTCTTTTTAAAAAGTTTAAATTTAGAGCTAATAAATACTTAACTTTCTCTTTAGTTAAAGTGTTTAGTAGTTAACTCTTATAAGCTAACTAAACATATATATAATAATAGTATACTAAAGAATAACTTAAACTATATTTTAGAAAATATAAAGGTTTATGAGAATTCTAGAAATATTTCTTATTACTTTAAATATTCGAAATAAGTATAGGGGTTTCTATTAAGATATTAAAAGTACTATAGCTTATTTTACTATATTAGAGAGATTTGGGGAAATATTATATAGTTTTTATAATAACTAAAATAACTTTATCTAAGAATACAAAGTCTAAATAGCTATAAATTATAAATATATAATTTTAAATATAAACTTTAATAGGTGAATAAGCTAGCGAAATTATAAATTTATACATTTATAATATTCTAGTAATAGATAAAGTATAGTTAACTACTTAAACCTTATATATAATATCTTATTACTTCTAAAACTATATTTTAGTTATTATTTTTATAGTAAAGTATTTAAGTCTCGGGAACTAGAATATCTTATAATATATTATAATAGTATTTTAGAAATATAGATGATCTATAATACTAAAGTAATTATATAAGTTTATAATTTATACTACTATATTTTTCTCTATATAATAGTACTAGTATTATAATACTTTATTTATATATTTCAAAATCTAACTTATTAGGTAAATTTGATTAAATATTTATATTAGTAATCTTAAGTTTTTAAAATATAAAAACTATAGAAAACTATATAAGTTTTTAACCCTTTCTCTATAAGATTTATAATATCCCTTACTTAAACTTCTTTAGTAATATTAACTAGAAGTTATTAATTTTCTTTATAGTTAATCTTTTTAGGGGTAAGAAATTTAAAAATAACTAATTTAGGTATTTTATAAGTTTATTAGTATTACTTAGTTTTTAAAAAGTTATTTGAGAGTAACTTTAAAAGAAATTCTAGATAGAAGCTTTAGTAAGTTATTATTTTAAAATTAAAGTATTCCTATAAATTATAACTTTTAGCTTCTACTTAAAAAGCGTTATATTAAATAAGCTACTAATTAGCTCTTTTAAGGATTAATATAGGGGTATTTTTAGTAGATATCTTAAAATTTGAAATATATCGATTTAGTATAATACGTATTTTTAGCCAAGTAGTTTTTTAGTATTATAAACCTCTTAATTATTATATATAATTAGGGGGTAAAGTCTAGTATATATTATATATAACTAAACATAGCTAAGTATATTACGCGAGATTCTATTTTAAGTAGTTTAAGTGGGGCGAGGCCTAGTAGAGATAGTACTACGGCTAAGGTTTCTTCCGGCGAAAACTCTACTACTTAAACGTGTTATTCCTAACAGATTTCCTTTATATTTATTAATTATCAGTAGTTTAGAGATAATTAAATATAGCTAAGCTTATAACTATAATAAATAAATAATATAGTATATAGTCTAAAAATAGGTTATTAAAAATATATCTTCTTCTAACTAGAATAAAATATCTAAATATACTTAAATAGAATAGTAATATTTTACATAAACTATTTAAATTATATAGTAGCTAGTAGAGTCGCATGGTAGCCTTAGTACTATATGTATAATAATATTACTAATACTTTTATAAAAAGTACCCTAAATTATACTTTTAAGAGATTTATTCATTCGAGTTATATAACTATTTAAATAAAGGGATAGATAACTTAAGTAGAGTAAATAATATAAGTATTTAGATATTATTAAGTAAGGGGTAAAAGGATCACTTTTAACACTATTTACACTTATTATTAATACTATTTTTAATAGTGTTCTTAGTATACGATTATAGCGTTTTTAGTACTAGCTTTTATATATAAATAGAAGTATATAAGGCGTATAGTAAAAAGAAAAATTTGCTAGTATTAGTAATACTATACTATGAAGTATATGTTAACGCCTAAAGTATATACGCCTCTATATATATATAGTATACGTATCTATGTACCCTATAGGTATAAGGTATATATAGCTATATACTTTTATATTTTACTAGTAATACTTATCGCTAGCTATAGCTAAGTACTATAGTAGTAGTACTATACTATAGATCTAGAGCTTTATATACCTACGCGTAGGTATATAATATAATAATAATAATAATAAATACTTGACCTTTTTATACCTATACGACAAAATTATATATAGTATATATTACCCTCCGGATAAACTAATAAATATAAATCTATATAATTATAGAAAATACTAGATTCGGAATATAATTATTATTTATTAATTACTATAATACTAAATTATAGCTAGTAATATATATTACTAGTAAAGTGTAGAAAATATATAGCTATATATATATATTATATATAGAAGTATATAGCTATATAGATTATATACATATAGAAGTATATAGTTATATATATCATATATATATTGAAATATATAGCTATATATACTATATATATAGAAGTATATAGATATATATATTCCCTATACGCGGTAATATATACTATATAGTATAGTACTACTAATAATACTATTCTAAGTATAGAGTAAAAGTAACTAAACAAAGTATTTCTTTGTAAAATAAAGTATTAATTTTACTAGTAGAAGATTTCTTAGATAATCTAATTTTTAAATCTTACTAATAATACTTTTAATCAAAATCACGAAACTTCTCTACTACTAAAACCTATTCTTATACTAAATAGATATTAATTATATATAATAGTAGTATATATAAAGCTACTTTTATATCTATTAAGAACTTAATATAATATATGAGTAAGTAGTAATTAATTTCTTTATAGTCTAATTATTCTATGAGAATAATAGAAACAATTTTCGAAATACTTATTTTACTTTAACTATAATACGAAATATATATATTACTTCTCTCGAATCTATTAGATCAATACTCATGAAGCTAGAAATACCTAAAATAGCTGGTTTTCTATAGGATCAGGGTGGCTGGTATGGGGGGCTGGCTGGTATCGTGTGCGCCGACTTACTCCGTACACCTTCAAGTGTACAGGAGCGGCGGGTTTTTTCGTTTCTGGTCACCCCTCGTATGTCTAGTAGGTACCTAGGTGCCTTGAACCACGGCAGAGCTGGTGCGGGAAGGTGCCTTCTAATGTTCATTCGCACCTCACTGCCCCATAAATTTGCCAACCAAATATGCTAGTGATGCTGATGTAAAATTGACTAATCCCGTTGCTTACCAAAAACCACAATGAGGCGGGACACTGACAACAACCTAATGCCTCCTCGTCTCTTCAAAGATTTTCCACTGGAGAAAGGAACCAACACTGTCTTATTAGTCAACACAGCTCCTTGTTCTTCGAGGGGCCATAGTAATCCCCTTTAACTCATCCACGTACCGATATAGGCCTGATATATAAGCCAGCTCAGCCTCTGTGTCATCCATGAAGACTCTTTTATTTTGGGCGTCGACACTAGTTGGCTTCGCATCACCTCTTGTTCTGAACCAAGGCATACTCGATTTCGCAGCCAACACGACAGTAAACCTTTTCCGATTGGCGTGTAGGACTTTGAACATCTCTACCATCTCGGGAAGCCACAAACTGGAAGCCCAACTTCACAGGGGGAAGTATCGTCTGTACGCCACCGAAATGTCAGTTCCTCGCACAATTCGCAAGGTGTTCTTGGCCGCCGAACAAGCAGAAGGAGCTGGTGCGCGCGTTCGTCGTTCCATCGGGACTCCTCAACTCAAGAATTTCTCTCCTTTTCTGATGCTGGGTACTTTTCTCGGCTCTCGCCGCTCAGAACCGCACAAGTGGGTAACAAATAGAGCAGACCATTTCCGTATCAGTCCTGGTGCAGGCTTCCCGGATCATCCACACAGGGGCCAGGAAACTATCACTTACCTGCTGCACGGCGGAGTCGACCATGAGGACTTCGCCGGCAACAAGGGCACCATCGAAACAGGCGACCTGCAATTCATGACGGCAGGCAGAGGAATAATGCACGCCGAAATGCCGAAGCAGAATCCTGACGGAAGCGCCAACATCGGCCTCCAGTTATGGGTTGACTTACCCAAGGAACTCAAGAGCTGCGAGCCCCGCTACCGTGATCTGCGCGCCGTGGAGATCCCAAACGTCGATACAGACGACGGCAAGGTTCACATCAAAGTCATATCTGGGCAGAGCCACGGCGTCGATTCTGTTCGTGACCTTGCTTACACGCCCGTCTGGATTCTGGACGTACGGATCAAGCCTGGAGGCAAAGTTGTCCAGCCGCTGCCCGGGGGTTGGAACGGCTTCGCATACACTCTAGAGGGACAAAGCGTATTTGGCACGGGTTCCCAGCAACGTGTTGTGGATCAGTACCACAATGTCGTCTTTGAGCAGGAGGGCGAGGTCGTCCACGTTGAGGTTGACGCCGATGCGGATGAGGATGCGCGCATCGTGCTCATTGCTGGAAAGCCTTTGGACCAGGAGGTTGTTCAGTACGGGCCCTTTGTCCTCAGCTCCAAGGCCGAGGTTTACCAGGCCCTGATGGACTACCAGACCCACTCGAATGGGTTTGAAAGGGCTAAGGGATGGCAAAGTGAGATCGGGAAGACTATATCAGAGTAATATTTATGTTTTGTAAGGCTATATAGTAAAGTTCATGATATGTATCTTTAGTAAATTGATAAAGTATAATTATCAGGAATAATATACTCAAGAGGTAGAGTTTATACTAGTTAAAATTTAGATGCTAACGTCATTTCTATAAATCTCGCTTTATTGAAATTACTAAGAATAAAGTGCTATGTAGTATTCTTAATCTATCTAGTAAAAATAATTATATACTATATATAATCTCATTATATAAATATAAAAAAGCTCTAGTATTTATTACTATTACTATTATATTATGTAGTTATATATTATTAAGTATAATATATTTGAGAAACAGAGTTTATACTAGTTTAACCTCAGATACTAATACTATCTCTGTAAACCTTACCCTTTTAAACTACTTGAAATAAAGTTTTATATAGTATATATAACTATATTTAATTATATAAGATAAATACTAGATTTTACCTCCTAATTATATATAGTAATTAAAAATCTTATAATACTAAAAAACTACTAGGTCAAGAATATATATTACGCCGAATTTATATATCTTAGTAACTAAAATATTTACTAAAAATACCCCTTTTTTAATTCTCAAAAATACTAATTAGTAGCTTACTTAGTATAATACTTTTCAAATAAGGACTAAAACCTATAACTTATAAAACTACCTTAACCATAAATGAATTACTTATTAAAGCTTCTTTCTAAAACCTCCTCAAGAACTACTTCTAAATAACTTTCTAAAAACTAGATAATACTAATAAACCCTTAAAATATCTAAAATAAATATTCTCAAAAACTCTACCCCTAGAAAGATTAACTATAAAGAAAATCAACAACTCCTAGTAGATACTACTAAAAGTTTTCACACGAGAGATATTATAGATATTAGTTTATCCGTAAAGGGATAATCGCATGCTATACCTGATCTCGTCATACGGGTACAAAAGGGTTCTAGTATTCGTTATTATTATTACTATATTATATACCTACGCGTAAGTATCTAAAGTTCTAGATCTATAGTATAGTAGTTGCTTACTAACTGCTACGGCACGAGGCTACGGCTGGCGACGGGTGTCGCCAGTAGGGCACAAGGCATACGGCTACGTATACTATACGCCGAGGCATATAGCCACGTATGCCGTATATGTGCAGAGGTGTACGTGCTGTACGCGTTACCGCATGCTATATGGTATAGCGTGACTGACAATAGACTTTATAGAGAAAAGCTTAAAAACCTATAAAACTTTCTATAATCTTTATATCTTTAAAACTCAAAACTACTAATATAAATAATTAAACTAAACCTATTTAACAAGTTAGATTTTTAGATATATAAGTAAAATACTATAATACTAGTATTATTATTATAGTTATAATAAAGGTCTTTGATCTACTTAAAGTTATATACTTCTTAAGAACTTTTTAAAGGAAGCTATATCTAGTAGTTAGCTCTTACCTTATATACATTTTAATACTAGAGTGAAGGAACTATTTAAATAGAGGAAACCTTAGGTAATAATAATATAATTAGTTAAAGCAATAGCTAACAAATATAGAAAAAAATATAAAGGGAAAATATAGGCTTATATCTACTATAATTACTTATTATAGGATTATAGTTACGTAATACTAATATTACTAGCTAGTAGTACTTACTACTAGCTAGCTATTAATAACTAGTAGTAGTAAGAACTAATAGCTAGTAGTAGTTACTATATAGTTTATATAAATAGTAGATATATACGTGTCTACTGGTTACGTTTACCCGCCGTAGGATTCAAACCTACTACTCTTACTATAAAACGGGAAAAGCTAGCTAGACGTTAAACTACTACGTCAAGTAAGTCTAGTATTATTATATAGAGAAAAATATAATAATATAAGCTATAAATCTCTATAACTACTTAAGTATTATAGATAACTTATATTTCTAAAATACTACTTAAGTATATTATAAAATACTCTAATCCCCTAAACTTAAATACCTTACTATAAAAGTAATAACTAAAATATAATTTCAGAAATAATAAAATACTATATATAAAACTTAAGTAGTTAGTTATACTCCTTCTATTACTAAAACACTTAGAACTTATTATTTTATAATTTTACTAAGCTATTTACTAATTAAATCCTTTATATAAAACTATATACCTATAATCTATAACAATTTAGATTTTATATTTCTAAAGAATATTATTTTAAATATTATAGAAACTATATAATTATTCCTTAAAAGTCTCTAGTATAGTAAAATAAGTTATAGCATTTATAATATCTTAATAGAAACTTTACTATTATTTTAAATACCTAAAATAGTAAGAAATAGTTCTAGAATTTAGATAAATCCCTATACTTTCTAAAATATAAACTAAGCTACTTATTAGTATACTATTACTATATATTCCCCTAGTTAGTTTAGGAAAACTAAATATTAAATATTTTAACTAAAATAAAATTCAGTAATTATTTACCTTAGATCTAAACCTCTTAAGAAAAGTTCAAAACTTTAGATAATAATAATTATATAATTAGTTTTCTAGCTAAATTAATTATAATACTATATAGTAAGTATACCTTAAAGAGGGACCTTAATAGTACTTTCTCTAAAGCTCTTTTATCTTTAATTTAAATTCTTTACTTAATATTTTCTAGGATATAAAATACTTTATAACTTTTTGGAAAATTTCTATAAGAAACTATGTTTAATATAATATAATACCTATACTAATTAAAAACTATAGAAATACTAAGATTTATATTTAAACTATAGAATATAAAGAAAATAAATTATACTTCTATAGTATTACCCTTTATACTCCTCTATTTATAAACCTTATCTCTTTCTAGTAATTATAAAAGTAAAACTACTAGTAAGATACTAAGCTAAATTACCTATTTTAACTATAGAAAAATAATTACACTAAAGTTATAGCTATTAATATTTAATATAACTAGTAAGTCCTCGAGTATTATATACCTTATAAGAAAGTAACTATGTTAATAATATAAGTAGTATAGTATAAGCCTTTTCTTAGATATTACTAATACTAGTAGTATAATATAGATATTATTCAAAAACCCCTGAAAATAATGAATAGCTCTAATACTAATACTTAAAATATCTTAGTAAGAAACTTCTAAATTACTTTATCTCTACTATATAGAATATTTAGATTACTAATAACTACTTAAAATTTGATAATTACTAGCCTATTTAGAAAGTATATAAAATATATAATATAAGTAAAACTAAGTAAAAGTTTTACTAAATAAAATATAAGAATATTTTATATACTACTCCTAAAAATATATTACTTTTAACTTCTACCCCTATTACTAAAACTATAATAACTATACTTTAGCTCCAATATTTATAAATAAAACTACTAACTAATCTTAAAGCTTCTACCTTATTAATTATACTAAAACCATAATAACAAAAATCTTCAAGAGTTTTATAATATTCCTCAAATAGTAATATAGTATTAATATCAAGGTTTTTAAATATAATAATAAAGTCCCTAAATATGAGAAACTAAAGTAAAACCTTACTTCTTAAAATATATACCTGAAGCTTTCTATTCTATACATCTAAAACTAAAACAGAAATACTAAATACATTAAAATAATTATTGAAACTTATATAAAAACTATAAAATAAAATAAAGAAACTACTTTATAATCACTAGGCTAAAACTCTATAAATTATAATATCTCTTAATAATTATATACTAATATACTTTTTGAGCTAGTAAGTACTATACTAGGAACTTTATAAAACTACTTAAAAGAATAATACTATAAAACTAGACTTAACCTAGTTCTATATTGATAACTATAAATATTCCATTCTAACTATAAATATAGAACTTAAATATAACTAGCTAGCTTATTTCAAAAAGTATACTTTTATTAGCTTTTTAGTTAGATTCACTTTAACTAACTAATATTAAGTATAGAATCAATTTTGAATAGAGTTATAATAGCTTACAATATCTCTTTGAAGAAAATACTTTTTTAATAAAGATTTAACTTCTTTATAAGATAACTATAAATAGTTGAATTCTAACAAAGTCTCTTATTAGTTATAAAGAAAAATAACTATAGTAGAACTACTAAAAATCAGTTTAGTTACTCATTTATGCCTAAGTAAAAAGCCTAATAAAATAATTAATATAATAAGAAATAACTATAATAATTTAAAGTCTTATATCTATATAGTAGCTACTTCTAAACTTTTTAAAGTAAATTTTAAAACTATAAAGTTCGTATTAATAACCCCTCTGGAATTACTTACTATATTCTTCTATAATCCTATTCATATAAACGAGATTATAGGGAAACGAGGAGTTTAATTATCTTTAAAAAAAGTTAAATATAAAGAATAAACAAAATACTATACTAGAATAACTAGGAAATCTTTATTTAAAACTACTTTTTTAGCTGGTACTTTTTAGTTATTTTGAAATATTCTAAGATATTCTTATTTATAGCTATAAAATAATATAAATAATTAACTAGAAGAAGTTCTAGAAATTCAACCTTCTTAAAAGCTCTAGAATATAAGTATTATAGCTTTTAATAATAAACTTTAATTATAAAATAAATTAAATATTAGAGAATACTTAGAATATAGGAAAATAGAAATTCCTATTCTAGGAATCTTATAGTAGAAATTATTAATATTACTTATATCTTACTTAGTAGTACTTATTTATCTATATATTAAATCAACAGTAGTAGCTAAATAAGTTTATCTTAGGAATTATACTAGATTATACTTCTAAAGTAAAATTAGTAAAACCTTTATAAAGGATTTAAATATTCTAAAATATTACTAGGTTTATACTTATAAGCTTAATAAGTATTGGTATTTCTTAAAAATTAAAACTTAACTATCTATTCATAGAAATTAATAGCTATAAGATAACTATAAAACTTATATAGTAACTCTAGTAAATAAATTATTTTAAACCTTTCTAATAATTACTAATCACTTTAATCTTAAGCTATTGTATTATAATATAATTGATACTTTTATATATATTATATTTAATACAATTACTTATATAGAAATACTACTAAGTTATCAATTACTAAACAAAATCTACTACTTTAATAAAATACTCTATAGCTTTTAGAAATCTCCCCTCTTCTAGTAATATTACTTAGAAATCAACTTTAAATAATTTAGTTCTAAACTTATTATAAGAAAACTATATTACTAGCTTAAAATATATATTGTTTTCTTCTTCTATATTAATAACTATAAATTCTCTTTCTCTTTAACAAATACTTCTAAAATACTTATATTATTAGTAAACCTTCAAAAGAAATACTACTTCAAAAGAAATATAAATATATAGTAATTGCTTAGTATTAAAAATATGCAAAATCGAACCACACGACAACTATAGTTCTCGTAAATAATATTTATTAAAAGGCTCCTCAAATAACTTGTACTATTTATATAATATGTTAAATAGTTTAAAGCCCCCCTAAAAACTAAAGAGCTCTTCTTATAATATAAGTAAACCTTTTATATAGAAACAAAATACTACTAATAAAATATTAGTTTTATTAATGATATTATAGTTATAATAAAACTAGATACTACTTATACAACAAATAGATTATTATACTTTAACTAAAACCTTTCAGATAACTACTATATAGAAACTAAATGAATAGTATAATATTTTAACGGAATAAAGAACTTCTACTTTAAATTTAGCTATAAAACTAGTAATTTATTTAATAGCTTTATTATTACTATAGATACTAGCTTTATAGATAATAGTAATAATTAAAAAAACTCTTAAATATATATTATATATTTATTTAAAAACTTAATAATATAGTAAATTAAGGAATAAAATACTATTACTATTTTAATAATCAAAATAGAACTTTTAATATTATCCTAAACTACTCAAGAGGCTATTTTTACTCCCTACCTTACTACTATATTCTAAGTAAACCTCGCGATAAATAAATTTAATAAAAATAAAATATATAAATTTCACCTAACTATCTTAATCTAGTATAGTAACTAATAAATACTATACTTTATAATTACGAAAATAGTATACCTATATATAAAGTTATAATATATAGATATTTATAACTACTAGTTAGAATAAGAAACCTAATAGAAGTATTTTAAAATCAAATATATACTTTTAAAAAACCTTATAGCTAATAGTTTTACGAAACCTCTCTAGAACTACTAGCTTAGTATTTTTACTACTTAGATTAATATAATAAACTAATTAAACTATTTAAACTTATAGTAAGAGAAAGGATTTCGAGATATTAAAAATACTAGAAATATAGAAATACTTGAAATACCCCCTAATAAATACAAAATACCTAAATAACCTGAGAATAATACTATTCTTCCTACTATAAAAAAAGAAATTTAATAGAAGTAATAGGATTATTAAAAAGACTTCTTATAAGATATAGATAGAAAGTTTAACTAGTATTATTCAAAAGACTAACTTATAAATAAAACCTTTCAAACAAGAAGAGTATGTCAGGAATAATATACTTGAAAAATAAAATTTATACTAACTAAACCTTAAATGCTAGTACTATCTCCACAAACCTCGCCTTACTTAAACTACTCAAAATAAAACCTTATATAGTATAAATAGTTATACTTAGTAATATAGAATGTATACTAGATTTTACCCCCTAAATATATAGAAAATATATAACTATATAAAGTTCTAGATCTATAATATAGTAATTACCTACTAATTACTATACTACTACACTATTTAGTAAAAAACATTACTAGTAAGATATAAAGAATATATAACTAATATATATATATATTCTATATATATTATCTATATAGAAATATATAGTTATATGTTATATACATATACACATATTATATATAGAAGTATATAATATATATAAAGTAGTATATACTATATAATATAGTATTAGTAATACTAGCGATATTTTCTTTTTACTATATATTTTGTATTTATCTATTTATATATAGAAACTAATACTAAGAATACTCTAAGATAAGTATCAAAAATACTATAAGAATAATACTAAAAGTAATTACAAAATAAAATTAAAAATAATTATTTAATCTTATACTTAATAATATCGAAGTTTAAATTATTCATTCTATTTATGTGATGAATAAATAATATAGTATATAGTTTGAAAGTAGATTATTAAAAGATATATGTTATTTAAACTAGAATAAAGTATATAAATACGTATAAATAGGATAGTTAGGCTTGAAATAAACTAGTAGTGTTATATAGTAGTATTAGTACTATACTTATTCTTATATACCCCTCTAGTAGTAAAGCTTCCAGAAATATCTTTATATCGTCTAAGTAATATACTAAATAAATGAAATAAAGTAAATAGTACTTTAAATAGATTTTTAAGTATTTGAATAAAGGGAATTAATAAAGTTATTATAATCTGTTATGTATTTAACTATCTTTATTAGTATTAGTAAGAGTGATTAGTTAGCTCTTCTTAAAATTGCTAGTAATCTTATTTCTTTATATATTATAAATAAAGTATTTGTCGATTTTTCACTTACTAGTCTTATACTAATATTTTTAATAATTACTTTTTCATATTTATAGATAGTATATTTTGTTAATCTAGATGATATATATTAACCTTAAATATAATAATATATACTAGTTATTACTAATATTCTAGCTATAGGATGAGCTTTTTAAGTCTATTAAGAAAGGTACTATTAAAGCTAGGGGTTTTCTTATTACAATTAAAGAATAAATTATTAATATTAATATTAATAAATATAATATTACTACTAATATTTTAGAATACTTCATATATCCTTTATTTAGTAAACTAGTATAAGTTTTCGCTTATTATATTTCTAAATTATAAAAAATACTTCTTAATTCTAACATTAAAAGTAGTAGAATATTAGTATCTAAAATTACTTTAGTTATTTTTCTATCGGTAATACTATACTATATAGTATATACTACTACGTATAGTTGTATACCTCTATATATATATAGTATATATAGCTATATATTTCCGGGTATATATAGTATATATAGTAGTATACTTCTATATTTTACTAGTAATACTTATTACTAGCTATAGTTTTATATTATAATAGTTAGTATATAATTACTATATTATAGAGGTAGAACCATATATATATATATATATATATATATAATATAGTAGTAATAATAACGAATACTAGAATTATTTTATATTTATATAATAAGATTATATATAGTATATAATTATCCTTTATAGATAAACTAATACTAATCAATAGTTAACTTATTTATTATTACTATACTATAGATTAGTAAAGTTTTTTATATTAAAAGAAGTATTTATAAACCCTTTACCCGAAGTCTATACAAGGTAAAAGATCGTAAGTATTAACTTAGACGTTTTAGAGATATTACTTTTACGTAAATCCCTAGCGAAGTATTTCTAAGTTAATATACTAACTTTACCCTATAAAAATACTAAAGAAATGAATTGATTGAAATAATACTTTTTAGTACTTAATAGAGAGTATTTAGCGAATATAACAAGTTTCTTAGAGTATTAGTAGACCCTCGTAGTATATGAGATTTATAGTATTCTATATTTCCTATACTTAAAAGACTTATATAGTATCTCAAAATTCCTATATCTTTTCAAAAACCTTTCCCTTTTTAAAAAGCCCTACCCTATTAATATATCTAAACTATACCCTAAATTAAAAATTAAGTTAAGCTTTAGTATAGTAATAGCTTAGGTAACCCTAAGTAATAACTACTCGATCCCGGAGAGACTTAAATTACATCTTAATATAGATTTCTTTAGAAAAGTCTTTAAACTTAATTATAATAGCTTTATAGAAATAAACACTAAGGATATTACTATTATTATAGTATTTTATATCTACTAATATAATTTCCTAAAAGTCTATAGCTATAAATATTTTAATTATCTTGAAAAAGATTTTAATAAGTAACTTATAGGGATATAATAACTCGTCGATAAATATAAAATCTACTACTTTCAAGAATACTCTATCAAATATAAAGTTAAAGTTAATATAAAAGGAGAGAGGATTCATATTATATTATACTGACTCGCCTAACATAAATCTTTTAATTATTAAACCTTTATAGAATTTAATAATACGAAGAAGTATATCTTAAGCTTTAAGGCTAACTTTAAATACTATTCTAAGTAGTTTAACGGTTTTGTTAAAATAAATAAAAATCTAGAAATACTTTTCTATGCTACTAAACCTAAGGTTAAAGTAGTAATACTTATAGCTAGAGCTTAGTTAATATTTAAAAACCTTATATAAAATACCTAGTTTCTACTACTACTTATATATAATATATGACTTCTACTACTACTAGTAAAACTACTAATCCCTGGGTAATATAGTATATAGCTTTCCTACTAATAAGAAATATACTAAGATAATAGTAATATATAATAACTTTAGTAACCTAAATATCTTTTATACCCCTTTCTTATTCTTTTATTCAAAAGCTTATCTACTAAATATACTATAAACCTTATAAAGTTATATAATAAAAGTATCAAATATAATAGAAATTTCTATAATATTCTTAAAACTAAAGTTTATATTTTCTTCAACTATAACTTCAAATTTAATATCTTATATTATATATAAATAGGAGGTTTCTCTATTATACTAAAAAATCAAGTTTTTAATCTTGATTTGAAATACTTTACATATCCTAGTTAAAACCTATAGTTTAATTAGATAGCTATATATATTTAGAAATACTTCGAAAATAATAAGATTCACTAGATTTACTTTTTTAACTAGTAAAATACTACTTTTAAGAATATAATAGCTAACAACCCTAATTAGAATAAAAAAGAAATACTTAAGATATTTATTATAGAATTTATAAACCTCTAGAAGATATTTAAAGCTAATTAGTATACTAATAAAGCTCTCTATAACTAGTCTATAACTATATACTATAGTATACTAGAATACTAGTTAGTATATTTCAGCTTTATACTAACTTTATAGGACTTCTATAATTAGTTATACTTAACTATAAATAATACTATAATATAATACTCTAAAAGTTATAATATTGTTAGAGTACTAGAGATAATAGTAATATACTTAAAGAATAGTTTTAAACTAACTATAGATAAAATATACTTTATAGTAGTATTTAAGGTTATAGCTATACTTATAGCTATTCTTGACTATTCTAGAGTAGATATTACTTTCCCTTAACTTTTATATATCCTTATAATAATATGAAGTATTTTATATATAATGAAATAAATTATTAGTCTATAAAGTATACTCTCGAGAAATAGTATATTTTATATAATAAGTATAAGTTAACTAATAGCTTAAAAAGTATTTTATAGTAGTATTTTAAGCCTACTTTGCTGAATATAAAAATATTAATAGCCTTGATGATAGTTTCTAAGTACTCCTAAGAGATAATAAATATAAAGAATTTATTACCTAGTACTAGATATAATATAATTTTCAGGATTATATTTCCCCTACTACTTCTAAAGTATTCTTTATATTATGTTTTAGTAAGTAGTTTATCACCCTAGATAGAAGTAAAGTTACTAGAATCTTCTAAGATTAAGTTATACTATATACCTTTAGTATAATAAATACTTTAAGAGTAAGAATACTTGACTATTATGTTGAAAAGATCTTATTTAACTTAAGTATTACTAGTTTCTCGACTACTAGGTTTTCGTAGTTTATAGTTTTTAAGTAAATAGTTAACTTTTCTATAATTGTTATATTTCTATAAAATAAACTAGCTATACTCTACTTTAGTAGTATTGTCCTAATTATAACACTTAGAATAGTTAATATTCCTATATGTTTTCTTATTATTATACTTTATATAATACTATATAATACCCTTTTCTTATTCTACTTAATAGATATAGATTGCCTTACTATTATATTTAATAATATATATAACGAGTTGAGTTAAAGTAAAGAGATTATACCTATTATTTGAAAATAGGGGTATCCGTGGATATTTGTTAATAAGGAGAAAATACTTATTTCTATTTATTTTATAGAATTAGGGATATAGAGATTTTACTATTAATTCGGATACTTAATTATAGTAGATTTCTATAATATTTTAGTATGATAGGATATCTAGTTAAATACTATATTTTTAAGGTTCTTAAGTGGTATTATTACTAGTATTAGATATATAGTATTACCCTTTTCTATTCTTATTTTACTATATAAGAAAATATTAAGTTTAACTTTAAAACTATTATTAATATAATCTATCTTAATAGCTACTTTATATTCTATATTATTAATACTATTATAGTATTTAATATTACTTATTCTTTACTAAATATCTTAGTAAAAGTAATATAAATAACCTTTAAAGTATACTAGATTAACTCTTACTAGGGTTTTCTAGATTTTATTACTACTAATATAGGAATAATATTTTAATCTCAAAAGTTTAGATTAGAAGTAAAAAGTATAGGATTAATAATCTAAATAATATTAATTAAAGTATATAATAGTATTAGTAAAGTTAAATATTACTATATTTCTTTTTACTAAATATATAAGATATACTATAATAAAATCTCTATAATAACTCGAAAGGTATCTTTTTAAGTAATATATAAAGTAATTAATAATATTACTAGCCTAAGTAGCTTTATACTTATACTATTTATTTTTAATATATATGTGTATTTTATAGATAACTCTATTCTTTCCCTAGATACTATTACTAACATTCATATTATATAGAGAATAATAGAAGAAATCTACGATACTTATACTAAATATATTATTAATATTACTTTAATAATACATAATTCCCGTTTAACGTAGTAGTTTAACGTCTAGCTAGCTCTTACGGTTATAGTAAGAGTAGTAGGTTCGAATCCTACAGTAAGTAAGCGCGACTAGTAAGCATATATATACTTTCCGGTTATGTAAACTATATAGTAACTACTACTAGTTATTAGTACCTGCTAATAGCTATTAATAACTAGTAACTATTAATAGCTAGCGATAAATACTATAGCTAGCTAGTATTAATATTATATAACTATAATCCTTAAAGAGTAACTATAATAGATATAAGCCTATACTTTCCCTTTATAATATACTTTCTATATTTATTTTTAATAGCTAGTAATAAGTATTACTAGCTAGCTAGTATCTAGTATTATATAACTACGATCCTTAAAAAGTAACTATAATAGATATAGGTATATATATACCTTCTATTTATTAGCTATTATATTAACTAACCATATTTACTACCTAAGGTTTCCTCCGTTTAAATAGTTCCTCAGAACTAGTGATATTTATAGGGTAAATAAGGTAAGAGCCGACTACTAAGTATAGCTTCCTTTAAAGGGTTCCCGAGAAGTATATAATTAAATAGATCAAAGATCTTCAATACAACCTCATAATAATATATAATAGCATTAATATCTTATATATAGTAGCTTTCCTATTTTAGTTTCTTATATATATATAGTAAGAGAAATAAAGTTAGTAAAACCTAGTTCGCCTTATTACTACTTATAATAAGATATATATTTTTGAACTCTTTTCAAACTTTCAAGAGTTTTAAATAATAATTATAAAACTATATTTTAAAAATAATTAATTATTCTTACTAATACTATTAATAGTAACATTACTAAGTATATAACTAATAAAATATCATTTTACATATATCCCTAAGACTACTATTAGAAATCTAATATTATATAGGGATATATATCCTTATAGTAATACCCTAATTTAATCTATAGTTATCTTTATAGAACCCTAGAATATTTATCAGATACTATAAAATACTATTATTATATATAGTAGTAATCCTATTACTATTAGTAATAATAATACCCTATTTTTCTAAATAGTTAATAATATCCCTAATATATTACTAGGAATAGTTATATCTCTAAAGTATAGACTAGTTACTATTCTAGTTTAGGAGTTTAAATATAAACCTCGTTTTATAGTATACTTTATAGCTAAAAATAGTTAGGTATAGCTTTTTCTTTTACTTTCTATAAAAAGTTATTATTATAATACTAAGTCTACTATTTAAAGAATTAATTAAAGAAAAGGTTAAGAGTATTATTATTGATAATATTGTCGAGATTATCTAGTTTACCCTGTCCTCTATAAAGATTATAAATACTTTAAATTATATATTATTAATAAGATTAATAATAAAGATATAAATAAAATGTAGAAGAAGTTATACTTTGTAATGTAGGGTCTCAGTAATAATAGTAAGTTTGAAATATTAATATCATTACTAATAATTTAATAGAATAGCAAATAGTTGATTTTAGCTATAACTTTGGCTCTCTTCTAGTATAACAGTATAATAATATAGTTTTAAGATATTATTTAAGTTTATACTTAAGCCAAAACAGAACTTATAAAGTATATTATAGCTAACTTACTATTTTACTTCAAAAGGTAATACTTTCTAGGATTTATAATAATTATTATTAAACTATTATATAGTTTTGCTAAAGCTAATACTTATTAGTAGGTAACTTATTCTAGGTATTATAAAGAGTAATTATAAATAGAAATATCAATATATAACTTATATTTCTTTATCTTATACCTTACTAATAGAGACTTTAGTTTTATAAGTATATAAATCAATAATATTTTTAGTTTCTCTAATTTTAGCTTTTTATATTATGAGGATAAAGAGTTCTAAAAAACTTTATCTAAAGTAAAGCTTAAGATTATTCTTATAGATATAATTCTTTATATATTTAATAGAAGTATCTTATACTTTAGTAGTAATACTTTCTACTTATACTAAAAATACTAAGGGTCAAAATTAGTACTCTTTAATATATATACTATACTTGAATTACTTAAGAAAATATATATCGTATAGTATATACAGAGTATATTTCACCTTAATATATTAATTTGAAATATTATTTAATTTCCTATATACTATATAAAAGTAAAAGCTTTCTACTAATAATACTACTACTTTTAACAAATATTTCAAGTAGTAAATTGAGTATTTTGATTATAACTTTAATTTTATATTACTTAATTTCTTAAAACTATATTTTTATACTTTTATTAATAGCTCTTTTACTAATAATACTAACTTCTTATCTTAACTAGGATTTATAATAATCCTAATTTAAGAAATAATAACTAGTCATAGCTAATTTAATTTCTATAGTAACTTTATATACTACTTCTCTACTAAAAATAAAAGAATTACGAGGAGTATATTTATTTTAAATCTTTATATTATAATACCTGATATAGATTTTATATGGTTATATTAAAGGTCTCTGATCTATTTAAAGTTATATACCTCTCGGGAACCCTTTCAAGGAAGCTGTACCTAGTACTTTAAACCCTATAAATACTACTAGTTCTAAGGAACCGTTTAAATAGAGAAAGCCTTAAGTAGTAAACGCGGTGAATCAATATAATAAGTAATAAATAGGGAAAATATAGGCCTATCCGTTATAGTTACTCTTTAAAGATTATAGTTAGATAATACTCATACTAGCTAGTTAATAGTACTTATTACTAGCTATTAATAGTTACTAGCTATTAATAACTATTAGTAAATACTAGTAGCTAGTAGTAGTTACTACTTAGTTTACGTAATCGGAAAGCACGTGGCTACCGGTTACATTTACCCACTATAGGATTCGAACCTACTACTCTTACCATAATAGTAAAAGCTAGCCAGACGTTAAACCACTACGTCAAGCGGGACTAATATAGACTTTATTTATATTCTAACTATATTATTTAAGAGAATCCTTAGATATTAAGGTTTCCTCTAGATCCTAACTATTATATATACTAACTTTTACTTATTCTATAAGTACCTTATAAAACTTAGTACTACTAAAAAGAAATACCTAATAATTAATATTATAATTTTAAAGTAATTATATAAGTATTATAAGTTCTTTAAGACATAGTAGATTAATAGGAATAATAATATTACTAATACTTTTATGGAATATACCCTAAACTATACTTTTAAGAGATTTATTAAGTTAAACTATATTACTATTCGAATAGAAGGATAGGTTCTTTAAGTAGAATAGATAAAAAGTATTTAGGTATTATTAAGTAAAGAGTAAAAGAATTACTTTTAATACTATTTTATATTTATTTTTAATATTATTTTAATAGCGTTTCTAGTATACAGTTATAGTATTTTTAGTATTAGTCTTTACATATAAATAAAAAAATATAAAGTATATAGTAAAAAGAAAAAGTTACTAGTATCTGTAATACTATGTTATATAGTATATACTACTATATGTAGTATATATATTTCTATATATATATATATAGTATATATAGCTATAGATCCCCATATATATAAAGTATATATAGTAGTATACTTCTATACTTTACTAGTAATACCTATTATTAGCTATGGTTTTATAGTATAATAATTAGTAAGTAACTACTATGCTATAGATCTAGAGCTTTATATATTTACATATATGTATATAATATAGTAAAAATAATAACGAATACTAGAATCCTTTTATATTTATATAACGAGATTATATATAGTATGCGATTATCCTTTATAGATAAACTAATATTTTCATCTTTACTTACTTAGTAACAATAACGGATTTGGAATTTAAAATACTTTTCTATATTCTTTTTAAGAAACTTATTTTATTTAGTAGTTTCTAATTTGCTCTATCCTTTTTAAATAAGTTAATTCCTATTATTTCCCATTATCTCTTTTTACTATTAATATACCTCTTATTCTTAGTAATTTTATCCGAAAGTATTTAATTTCTAAGATTTAAACTTAGTTTACTAATATTAAAGAAATTAATTTTCTTATTAGTCTAAAGTTCTAGTTATAGTATAAAGGTTAATTATTTTAACTAAAACTATTTATTTAGTTATATTCTATAGAGTTTCTTGATTTATAGGAATATCTAGTACTATTCCTAGCCCCTAAACCTAAAATAGCGAAACTTCATAGTATTATAAAGAAAAGAGCTATTTCAATAAAGAAACTTATTACTACTACTAGTTCTAAATATCTTTATAGTTATCCGAGGAAAATCTTTATTCTAAGATTTCTATTAGTTATATTAAAGGTCTTTGATCTAATTAAATCATATACCTCTCGGGACCCTTTAAAGGAAGCTGTATCTAGCAGTTAGCTCTTACTTTATATACCTAATAGATAATACTAGGGCTAAGGAACCGTTAAATAGAGGAAACCTTAGGTAGTAACGATATAGTTAGTTAAGATAATAGGTAATAAATAGGGAAAGTATAAGCCTATCTATCGTAGTTACTTATCATAAGACTATAGTCACGTGATATTAATATTACTGGCCGGTAGCGCCTGCTACTAACTATTACTAACTATTAGCTATTAATATTAATAGTTACTGACTATTAATATTAATAGTACTAGCTAGTAAAAGCTATTAGTAAGAACTAATAGCTAGTAGTAATTAGTATATAGTTTACATAATCGGAAAGTATATATATACCTACTAGTCGTATTTACTTACTATAGGATTCGAACCTATTCCTCTTACTATAAAACAGTAAAGGCTGGCTAGATATTAAACTACTACGTTAAGCGGGTCTGAAGTTTCTATTTAATAATAAAAACGATAATACAGCTAGTAATCCTAAAATTAAAAAAATAAATACTTAAGTTTATGAGTAATAAAGATAAGAAACCCGAGAATAGTATAAGTAAAGAAGAAAATAGTAAAGAGGATATTGAAGAAATAATTAAGTTTCCTAGAAAATACTTAAAAACTATAATTAGTACTATGAGAAAATCTTCTTATATTAGAAATTAAGAAATTCCTTTAGAAATTAATAATCTTAGATATTAGTTTAAAGTTATTAAATATTAATTTATAAAACCTAGTAAGAAATCTACTATTCTGAAGAATATTTTAACTAAGTTTAGCTTTTCTAAGAAAGGTAAAACTACTAAGGAATATAATACTTATTTATGCTAGATAAAAGTTATCAGTAATATATAGCTTATTTAAACTATTTGAAATATAGTTTACTATTTAAGTTTTATTTCTTCTTAAAAATCGTATTTTTATATTATTAGTATTAATAATAGGAATTTAGTTTCTAATTACTATTACTAGTATAAAACTAGTTTCAAAACTATATATCTACTAGTCTTAAATAAGATATATAAAGCTCTTAAGAAATATCTAAAGGTTTTATAGATTTTAGATACTAATAAAATAAGTATTTTAGGTTATGATTTTCTTTCAAATTTAATTTTTCTTAGTTAAGAAGTAAAACAAATAGTAATATAAAGAAGTTTATTTATTTTAAATTATATTTAACTACTTTTACTCTATATTGAGAAGAGTGTCTAAACTCTTTACTTTGTATATAAATTTAACTATAAATCTTACCTAATAATAGTATTCGTGCTAATACTAGCTTATAACTAGTAAAATAGTAATAAGATTACTTATTACTATAAATAATTATACCCCTAGTTCTTATATTTAAATTTATAGTAATAGAAAACCTGGTAGTAATAATCTGTATAGGGAAAACCTTATCGAGACTAAGGTTTAATATATAAGGCTAAAAATAACTATTAAAGTTATTGGGTTAAGAATTTTTTCAAACCTCTTAAAAACAAAATAAAATAAAATACTTATTTCGAGATATAAAAGCTAGGTATTCTGTAATCTATTACTTTTCTGGAATTCTTATAAGAGAACTAAAACTTCCTCGAAATCTATATCGCTACCTATAAAAAGATAACTGTAAGATAAATATAGAAAAATCTAGCTATAACTATTATAACTGAAACTATAAGTATATTAAACTAGGTTTTAGAATAATTATTCTAAATATTATAATTAAGAAATAATTTATAGATATTTAAAAGAGAATTATCTAGTTATCTTATAAGTTATTATACTAAACTAATAATATTAGAGATTAAGTATTAATTAGATAATACTTCAATATTAATATTCTACTATAATACTTTTTATTAGATATTTTAAAGTATTATAATAATATAATTATAAAGGTTTTAAAAGCTATCTAGCTATACTAGAAATATCGATATCTATATAAGTATTATTTATATATTAGTTATACTTAATTAATATATTAAGACTATTTACTAATAAAAGTAAACCGAGTCCTATTATATTTATATAGAGATTATAAGTTAACTTATATTAGTAGTAGAGAACTTTTATATTAGTAGTATAAAATCTTATTTTAGGGGTAAGTAAAGTTTAGTAGGGATATTAAAGTTATAGATATTAAAGTTATAATAAATATTCGAAACAAATACTTATAGTTAGTAGTAAACAAATATCTCGAGATATTTAAATTCAATATAATTATAAACATATAAAGGTATAAAGGTATAAGGTTATTATAGAAGGAATTATTAGTTATTCATTATTAAAAAGATTAATATGGGGCGGGTATACTAGCTATTATAACTATAAGGGGTTTAGCTTTAGATTAACTAAAGGCTAATTATAATAGTCAGTAGGGGGGGTAAGAATACTAAAGTTATACCTTAGGGGTAATATATCTACTAATAGTTATAGTAGAGAGCAAGCTATTAGCTTTTCTTATAGTAATTTACTAATAAATATCTAATCTACTACTTTTAAGAATACTTTATTAACTAAAGAGTTAAAATTAATATATAAGGAGAGAAGAGTTATAATATATTATACCAATTTATTTAATATAAACCCTTTAATTATTAAACTCTTATAGAACTTAATAATACTTAAAAGTATATCTTAAACCTTAAAACTAACTTCAAATACTATTTTAAGTAACTTAATAACTTTTTTAAAGTAGATAAAGATCTAGAATACTTCTCTATACTACTAAACCTAAAGTTAAAGTAATAATACTTCATAACTAAAACCTAGTTAATATCTAAAAACCTTATACGAAATACCTAGTTTCTACTACTACTTATATATAGTATATAACCTCTACTACTACTAGTAGGACTACTTATCCCTAAATAATATAGTATAAAGGTTTTTTACTCCTAAGGAATACGCCGAGATAATAGTTATATATAGTAATTTTAGTAATTTAAATATTATTTATACTTCTCCCCTATTTCCCTATTTGAAAACTTATTTATAAAATATACTATAAGTTTTACGAAGCTACATAATAAAAGTATAAAGTATAATAGAAGCTTCTATAATATTCTTAAGATTAAAGTCTATATTGTCTATAACTATTACTCTAAACTTAGTATCCTATATTATATATAAGTAGGAATATTCCCTATTATACTAAAAAAATCAAATCCTCGATTTTTACTTTAAATACCTTATATATTTTAGTTAAAACCTATATTTTAATTAAATAACTATATATATCTAACCCGCTTAATATAGTAGTTTAACGTCTAGCTAGCTTTTACCGTTTTATGGCAAGAATAGTAGGTTCGAATCCTGTAGCAGGCAAGCGCGACTAGTAGCTACGTGCCTTCTAGTTACGTAAACCATGTAGTAACCACTACTAGCTAATAGCACTTACTACTAGCTATTAATGGCCAGCCAATCGTTAATAGCTAGTAAATATTAACGGCTAGTAACTATTAATAACTAGTAATAGCTACCGCCAGCTAGCTAGTATTAGTATCACGTGACTACAATCCTTAAAGAGTAACTATAACGGATATAGGCCTATACTTTCCTGTTAGTTTATCTAGAGGGTAACGCATACTATACGTAATCTTATTATATAAATATAAAGAGGTCCTAGTATTCGTTATTATTATTATATTATATACTTATATATAGGTATATAAAGCTCTAGATCTATAATATACTATAGTATTTAGTTATAGCTAATAATAAGTATTACTAGGGGGAATAAAAGTATATAGTTATATATACCCTATACTTATAAGATATATAGATATATATACTATATATATATAGAAATATATACGCCTTAGGTGTTAATATATACTTTACAGTATAGTATTACCAACACTAGTAACTTTTTCTTTTTACTATACGCCTTATATACCTCTATTTATATATAAAAGCTAGTATTAAAAATGCTATAATTATATATTAAAAATACTTTTAAAAATAGTATTAATAATAAATATAAATAGTACTAAAAAGTAATCCTTTTACTCCTTACCTAATAATATTTAAATACTTATATTATCTATTCTACTTAAGTTACCTATCCCTCTATTTAAACAATTATATAGTTTGAATTAATAAATCTCTTAAAAGTATAGTTTAGGGTACTTTTTATAAACGTATTAATAATGTTATTATCTCTATTAATCTACTATACTTTATAGAGCTCTTAGTATTTATATAACTACTTTAATATTTTAATATTAATTATTAAATATTTCTCTTTAGTAATAATAAATTTTATAAAGTATTTATAGAATAAGTATAAGTTAGTATAGATAATTATTAGGATATAAGGGAAATTTTAGTATTTAGGGATTTTCTTAAGTATTATAATAATAATATATATAAAGTTTATATTAGTTATTATAGTATAAATCTCTAAAATAAATATATTCCTAGTAACTCTTTTATTTTTAGTAAAAGAATAATATACTAGATTACTAAAGAAGTTAAACTAGCTATTACTAATTACTATCTCTTAGTTTAGGATTATTATAAATCCTAATTAAAACGAGAAATTAGTATTATTAGTAAAAGAGCTATTAATAAAAATATAGAAATATATTTTTGAGAAGTTAAGTAATATAAAGTTAAAGCTATAGTTAAAGTACTCGATTTACTATTTAAGCTACTTATTTAAAATAGTAGTATTATTAGTAAAAGGTTATTACTCTTATATAATATATAAGAAGTTAAACAATATTTCAGGTTAGTATATTGAGGTAAGATATGCTTTATCTATATATTGTTTAATATATACTTTCTTAAATATTTTAAATATAATATATATATTAAAAAGTACTAGTTTCTACTCCTAATACTTTTAGTATAAGTAGAAAGTATTACTATTAAAGCTCAAGATATTTCTATTAAACGTGAGAAAAGTAATCTCTATAAATATAGTTTTTAGTTTTACTTTGAATAAAGCTTTTTAGAACTCCTTATCCTTATAGTTTAAGAAAGTAGTATTTGAGAAATTAAGGGTATTATTAGTTTATATACTTATGAAGCTAAAATTAGTATTAGTATAGTATAAGATAAGGAAGTATAAGCTATATATAGATATTTCTATTTATAACTATTCTTTATAGTACTTAGAGTAAATTACTTACTAGTAAATACTAACCTTAGTAAAACTATATAATAGTTTAATAATAATTGTTATAAAGTCTAGAAAATATTACCCTTTAAAGTAAAATAGTAAATTAACTATAATATGCCTAATAAGATTTATTTTAGCTTAAATATAAACTTGAGTAATATCTCGGGACTATATTATTATACTTTTATACTAGAAGAAAACTAAAATTATAATTAAAATTAACTATTAGTTATTCTATTAGATTACTAGTGATTATATTAGTATTTCAAACTTACTATTATCTCTAAAACTCTAAATTATAAAATATAATTTCTTATATATTTTATTTGTATTTTTATTCTTAATCTTATTAATAATATATAACTTAAAACATTTATAACCTTTATAGAAAATAGAGTTAAACTTAATAATCTTAATAATACTATTAGTAATAATACTCTTAATTTCTTTTTTAAAAAATTCTTTAAATAATATACCTAATATTATAATAATATTTCTTTTATAGAAAATAAGAAAAAGAACTATATCTAACTATTCTTTAGCTATAAAGTATACTATAAAATAAAGTTTATAGTTAAACTTCTAAATTAGAGTAATAATAAGCTTTCTTAGAAAGTTAAAAAATATATTAGGGAAATTACTAATATTTCAGAGAAATATAGGATTATTACTAGTAATAGTAGAATTACTACTATATATAATAATAGTATTTTATAGTATCTAATAAATATTCTAAGGTTTTTTGGAGATAATAATAGACGAAATCAGGATACTACTATAGGAATATATATTTCTTAGTAATATTAGACTTCTAATAAGAACTCTAGTATTAGGATCTAGGATATATATAGTATAACTATTTATACTTAGTAATATCACTATTAATAGTACTAGTAAGAATACTTATTTATCCTTAAAATATAGTTTTATAGCTATTATTCAAGATTCTTAAAAGCTTTAAAGGAATTCGAGAATATATATCTTATTATAAATAGTAATAAAGTAAAAAAAGCTTTACTAGCTATATTTCTCTTACTATATATATATAAGAGACTAAAATAAGAAAACTACTATATATAAAATTCCAGGGCTATTACATATTACTAAAGCTATATTAATAGTATATTTAGTATAGGTATAGTAGACTATTTCTATTACTTTCCAAATAGTATAAGTATAAGTAATAATATTTAGGGAAAGAATAGAGTAATCTATAAGATATAAGTATATACTAAAAATAAGTAATATAAGTACGAGGTTATTTAGCTTAGTAATATTATTAATTACTTTATAAGCTACCTAAAAATATACTTCTTAAGTTATTATAAAGACTTTATTATAATAAATCTTATATATATAATAGAAAAAAGCGTAGTTATATTCAACTTTACTAATACTATTATATACTTTAATAAATACTATTCAAACTATTAATCCTATAGTTTTTACCTCTAATCTAAACTCTTTAGATTAAAATATTATTCCTATATTAGTAGTAATAAAATCTAGAATATACTATTATATACTTTAATAAATACTATTCAAACTATTAATCCTATAGTTTTTACCTCTAATCTAAACTCTTTAAATTAAAATATTATTCCTATATTACTAGTAATAAAATCTAGAAAGCCCTAGTAAGAATGAATCTAGTATACTTTAAAAGCTTCCTATATTACCTTTACCGAGATATTTAGCAAAAAATAAGTAATATTAAATATTATAGTAGTATTAATAATATAGAATATGGGGTAGCTGTTAATATAGATAATATTAATAATAACCTTAAAGTTAAATTTAATATCTTTTTATATAGTAAAACAAAAATAAGAAAAAGCAGTACTATATATCTAGTACTAGTAGTAATACTACTCGAAAGCCTCGAGGGTGTAATATTTAACTAAATATCTTACTTTAGTAAGAATATTATAGAAATATACTATAGCTAGGTATCTGAATTAATAATAAAGTCTCTATATCTCCAACTCCGTAAAATATAAAAAAAACAGTATCTTCTCCTTATCAAAAAATATCTACAAATACCCCCATTTTCAAACAACTAGTATAATCTTCTTACCCTAGCATAATTCATTATAGATATTATTAAATATTATACTAAAGTAATCTATATCTACAAAATAGAATAAAAAAGGGGTATTATATAGTATTATATAAAACGTAACAGTACTAAATAATATAGGAATATTAATAATTCTAAGTATTATAAACGGGGTAGTACCACTAAAATAAATTATAACTAGTTTACTTTATAAAAATGTAAAAGTTATAGAAAAGCTAACTATCTACTAGAAAACTATAAACTAGGAATACTTAGTAGTTAAGAAACTAGTAGTATCTAAATTAAATAAAATCCCTTAAAAATAATAGATAAGTAATAACCTTTAAGTATAAAGGTAGATATAGGAGCTATATCTATATTCTTAATAATCTTAGGGGGAGTAATATTTATTTTAGTAAAAGTATATAGTACTATTTAATCTTAGAAGATTCAAGTAATTCTATTTCTATTTATAGTAGTAAAATACTTATTAAAATATAATATAAAATATTAGATATTATAGAAGTAATAGAAGTATTATCCTCGAGGTTATACTATATCTAATACTAGGTAATAAGTTCCTTATACTTATTATCTCTTAGGGGTACTTAGAGATTATTATTAAAATTATTAATACTTTTATATTTAATAGGAAAAGTCTAGTATACTACTAGGGAAAGTATTTTTAGATTAGTAGTCGACTTATATTTATTATATAAAGTATACTACTCCTTAAAAGTATACTTTATCGACTAGTAACCTATTTTGCTATATATATAGTATTTCTTATTAATATAGGGATATATAGAAATTAGGGGAAAGTAATATCTACTCTAGAATACTAGGGATTAGCTAGAGATATAGTTGTAACCTTAAGTATTATTTCGAGACATGTTATATATATAGTTAGTCTAAAACTATTCCTCAAGTATATTACTATTACTATTACTTCTAGTACTGTAAAAGTATTACGACTTTTAGAATACTATAGTATTACTTATAACTAAATATAACTAGTTATAAAGATTCTAAGAAATTAATATAAAGCTAAAAAGTACTAACTAGTACTCTAGTATACTATAGTATATACTTATAAGTTAGTTATAGAAAGCTTTATTAGTATATTAGTTAGCTTTAAATATCTTCTAGAAGTTAGTAAGCTTTATAATAAGTATCTCGAGTATTTCTTTTTTACTCTAGTTAGAGTTCTTAGTTATTATATGCCTAAGAATAGTATTCTACTAGTTAGAGAAATAAATCTAGTAAATTTTATTATTTTTGAAATATTCCTTAACTTACCTAACTATCTAGTTAAAGTTAAAGTTTTAGCTAGTATTTATAAAACTATTAAAGTAAAAATCGAAGGTTTAATCTTTTAGTACAATAGAGAAAACTCTAGCTTATATATAGTATAGGATACTAAATATAAAATAATAATTATAAAAAATATTAATTTTAATCTTAAGAATATTATATAAACTTCTACTATACTTTATACTTTTATTATATAACTTCGTGAAATCTATAGTATACTTAGTAAATAAGTTTTTAAATAAGGGAATAGGGGAAATAAAAGAGTAATATTCGGGATAAGGATACTATATATTATTATTATCTTAATATACCTCCTACTAGTAAGGGATTTTTATACTATTCTCCTAGTAATAAGAATTCGCTATACTATACTACTTAGGGATTAGTAGTTTTACTAGTAGTAGAAGAAATTATGAACTATATATAAGTAGTAGATAAAGCTAGGTATCTCACATAAATAACTAAAACTACTAGGTATCTCGCGTAAAACTTTCAGATATTAACTAAGCCTTAACTATAAGTATTAAGGTTTTAGCCTTGGGTTTAATAGTATAAGAAAATATTACGAAATTAGGTATATCGAAGAGGTTCTCTACCTACTTAGGATAATCTTTAAGGTTTACTCTAAAGCTTATAAGATACCTTTTAGTTTTATTAAGCTCCTTAAAAGTCTAGTATTTAAAATACTCGGATTAGGCGAGTTAGTATAATACAAGGTAGACTTATTCTCCTAATATTTTAATATTTACCTTATAACTAATAAAATAGTCTTAAAACTACTAAATTATAGTATTATTAATACATTCCTATATTAATATAAGCTACTTATTAAAATCTATCTTAAAATAGTTAAAAGACTTATAGCTATATATTTTCATAAATTCATACTAGTAAAGATAAAATAATATAAAAGTAATAACTTCTTTAGCGTTTACTTATATAAAGTTATTATAATTAAGCTTAAAGGATTATCTAAAGAAATCTATATTAATATACTTCTTAAGTAGTTTTAGGATTATATATTCACTATCTATAGTTACCTGAACTATTAATATACTAAGGCTTACCCTAGTATTTAATTTAAAATATAGTTTAGATATTTTAATAGGGGAAGTAAAATCTTTCGAAAAGGGGGGGATAATTTTTAAAAAAGAATAAAGGTTTCGAGATACTATATAGGTCTCTCGAGTATAAGACGTATAAGATATTATAAATCTCATATACTATAGTATCTAGTAATACTCTGAAAAGTATTATATTTACTAAATACTTTCTAGTACTTGTTAAAAAGTATCGTTTTTGTAAAATTTATTCTTTTAGTATTTGATAGAGTAAAGTTAGTATATTAGCTTAGAAGTATTTTATTAAAGATAAAAGCGAAGTAATACTTATAAGGTATCTAAGTTAATACTTATAATCTCTCGCCTTATATAAACTTTAGGTAAAAGGTTATGATCGCTTCTTTTCACGTGAAAACCTTACTAATCTATAGTATAGTAGTAATAGATAAGTTAACTACTAATTAGTATTAATTTATCTAGAGGGTAATATACATTATATATAATCTCGTTATATAAGTATAAAAAAGTTCTAGTATTTGTTATTACTATTATTATATTATATACTTATATATAAGTATATAAAGCTCTAGATCTATAATATACTATAATACTTAGCTATAGCTAGTAATAAGTATTACTAGGGGGGATAAAAGTATATAGCTATATATACCTTATACCTATAAGGTATATAGATATATATATTGTATATATATAGAGGTATATACGCCTTAGGTGTTAATATATGCCTTATAGTATAGCGTTACCGACACTTCCTTTTATAATATACCTTCCGCATTTGTTAGCCATCATATTAACTAACCACATTTACTACCTAAGGTTTTCTCTATTTAAATAGTTCTTCAGAACTAGTAGTATCTATAGGGTAAATGAAACAAGAGCCGACTACTAGGTATAGCTTCCTTTAAAAAGTTCCCGAGAAGTATATAACTTTAAATAGATCAAAGACCTTCAATACAACCTCAGAATTAACTATATATATTTAAGGTTACTTTAAAAACATTAAAATCTATTAAATTTACTTTTCTAATTAGTAAAATACTATTCTTAGGTCTATAATAACTAAGTATCCTAACTAAAATAAAAGAGAAATACTTAAGATACTTATTATAAAGCTTATTAACCTCTAGAAAATATTTAAAGCTTATTAGCATCCTAATAAAACTTTTATAATTAACTTATAAGTATATACTATAATATACTAAAATACTAATTAGTATTTCTTAACTTTATACCAATCTCCTAGAATTTCTATAACTAATTATAATTAGCTATAAGTAATACTATAATATTTTAAAAATAGTAATATTTTTGGAATAATAGGGATAATAGTAATATACCTGAGGAATAGTTTTAGAGTAATTATATATATAATAGGTTTCGTAGTAATACTCAAAATTATAACTATACTTATAACTATTCTTAACTACTATAGAATAGATATTATTTTCCCCTATTTTCTATATATACTTATAATAATAATAAGTATTATATATATAGTAAAATAAGTTACTAGTCTATAAAATATACTTTAAAGGAATAGTATATTTTATATAATAAGTATAAGTTAACTAGTAATCTAAAAACTTATTCTATAGTAATATACTAAGCTTTTCTCACTAAATATAAAAGTATTAATAGTTTTGAAGATAACTTCTAAGCACTTCTAAGAAATAATAAGTATAAATAGTTTATTATTTAACATAAGATATAGTATAACTTTAAGGACTATACTTCTCCTACTACCCCTAAAGTATTCTTTAGAGTATATTTTAGTAAATAACCTATTACCCTAAATAGAAGTAAAATTACTAGAATTGTCTAGGATTAGGTAGTACTATATACTTTTACTAGAATAAATAGTTTTAATAGTAATATTATTAAGAATATAGATATAACCCCTATATATACTTTTATATTTAAGAGCTCTTATTTAACTATTACGTTTCAAGAAATTTTACTAGACTTAAGTATTACTAGTTTCTTAACTATTAAGTATTCCTAGTTTATAACTTTTAAGTAAATAATTAACTTTTCTATAATTCTTATATTTCTATAAAATAAACTAGTTATAATCTATTTTAGTAGTATTACCCTAATTACAATACTTAGAATAGTTAATACTTCTATACCACTTAGTATTATTACGTTTTATATTATATTATATAATACCTCTTTCTTATTCTACCTTATAAATTGAAATCGCCTTAGTATAATATTTAATAATATATATAACTAGTTTTACTAAATTAAAAAGATTATACTTATTTTTCAAAAATAAGGGTTTCTATAAATATTCCTTAATAAGGAGAAAATACTTACTTCTATAGATTTTATAGAATCGGAGATATAGAGATTTTACTATTTATTTAGATACTTAGCTATAGTATATTTCTATAATATCTTTATTAAAGTAGGATATCTCGTTAAATATTATACCTTCAAGGCTTTTAAGTAGTACTGCTACTAGTACTAGATATATAATACTACTTTACCCTACTTTTACTTTACTATATGAAAAGATATTAAGTTTAATTCTAAGGTTATTATTGAAATTATCTACTTTAACAGCTACTTTACACTCTATATTATTAATAATACTAAAGCATTTAACGCTATTTACCTTTTGCTAAATATCTCGGCGAAAATAATAAAGGAGGCCTTTAAAGTATACTAAATTAATTCTTACTAGGGTTTTACAGATTTTATTACTATTAGTATAAGAATAATATTTTAATCTAAATAGTTTAGATTAGAGGTAAAAGCTATAGGATTAATAATCCGAATAAAATTAATTAAAGTATATAATAGTATTAGTAAAGTTGAATATTACTATACCTTCTTTTACTAAGTATATAAGATTTATCGTAATCAAGTCTTTATAGTAACTTAAAAAGTATCCTTTTAGGTAATATATAAAGTAATTAATAATACTACTAAGCTGAATAGCCTCGTACTTATACTACTCGTTTTTTAGCGAATACTTACTTATACTTTATAGAGGACTCTACTTTTGCCCTAGATATTATTACCTAAACTTATACTACATAGATAATCATAGAAGAAGTCTACTGTAGTTATACTAAATATACCGTAAATACTACTTTAGTAATATATAATAGCTTTAATATTTTATATATAATAACCCTCTCACTTTAATCTTATATATATATATAGTGAGAAAAGTAAAGTTAGCAAAACCTATTTCGCCTTATTACTACTTATAGTAAGATATATATTCTTAAATTCCCTTAAGATTTTTAAGAGTTCTAAAGAATAACTATAAAACTATACTTTGAAAATGACTAACTATTCTTATTCATATTATTAATAGTAATATTACTAGATATATAGCTAACGAAGTATTACTTAAGGTTTATCCCTAATATTAATACTAGAAGTCTAATACTATATAGAAATATATATTCCTGTAATAGTACCCTAATTTTATCTATAGCCATCTCTATAAACCCCTAGAATACTTATTAGATACTGTAAAATACTATTATTATATATAATAGTAATTCTACTACTATTAGTAATAATAATCCTTTATTTCCCTGAGTAGTTAGTAATATTCTTAAGATACTATTAATAATAATTATATTTCTAAAGTATAGACTAGCTATGATTCTAGTTTAAATATTTAACTATAAATATCGTTCTATAGTATACTTCATAACTAAAGAATAGTGAGATATAGCCTTTTCCCTAATTTGCTATAAAAAGCATTATCATAATACTAGGTTTATTATTTAAAGAAGAAATTAAAAAGGAAATTAGAAATATTATTACTAATAATATTATTGAGATTATTTACTTTAACCCTATCCTCTATAAGAATTATAACCATTTCAAGCTATATATTAGTAATACGATTAAGAATAAGGATATAAATAAAGTATATAAGAAGTCATACTTTATAATCTAAAGTTTTACTAATAATAGTAAATTCGAAATATTAATATAATTACTAACAATCTAATAGAATAATTAATAGTAAATTTTAGTTATAGCTTTAGTTCTTTTTTAGTATTTAGTTACTTGTACTCTATATTTAGAATAGTATCTACGTTCTTTACCCTATATATAGAATTAACTATAAATCTTACCCGATAATAATATTCGTGCCAATACAAGCTTATGACTAGTTACAATAGTAATGAAATTACTTATTATTATAGATAATTATACCCTTAGTTCTAGTATTTAACCTTATAGTAGTAGAAGACTTTATAGTAATAGTTTAATCAAGGAAAGCCTTATTAAAATTAAGGCTTAATATATATAGCTCAAAGTAATTATTAAAGTTATAGAGTTANGTTACTTTTGCTCTATACCTGGAATAGTATCTAAGCTCTTTACCCTATATATAGATTTATCTATAGATTTTACCTAGTAATAGTATTTATACCAATACTAGCTTATAACTAGTTAAGATAGTAATAAATTTACCTATTATTATAGATAATTATACCCCTAGTTTTGATATTTAATCCTATAGTAATAGAAAAACTCGTAGTAATAGTGAGGGAAAGCTTTATTAAGACTAAGGCTTAATATATATAGCTAAAAGTAACTACTAAAGTTATAGAGTTAAGAACTTTTTTAAACCTCTTAAAAATAGAACAAAATATAATACCTATTTCGATATATAAAAACTAAGTATTCTATAATCTATTACTTTTCTATAACCTTCACAATAGAACTGAAATCTCCTCGAAATCTACATAGCTATTTATAAAAAGATAACTATAAAATAGGTATAGAGATATCTAGCTATAAGTATTATAACTGAAACTATTAATTTATAAACGTAAACCTTAATAAAATTATTCTGAATATTATAATTAAAACGTAGTTTATAGATATTTAAAAGAGAATTATCTAGTTATCTTATAAACTACTATACTAAGCTAATAATATTAGAAACTAGGTATTATTAGATAATACTTTAATATCAATACTTTACTATAATACTAATTACTAGATATTTTAGAATATTATAATATCATAATTATAGGAATCTTAAAAACTACATAGCTATACTAGAAATATCTATATCTATATAAATATCATTTATATATTAGCTGTATTTAATATCTTAAAATTATTTACTAATAAGAATAAGCTAAGTCTTACTATATTTATATAGAGATTATAAGTTAACTTATATTAGTAATAGAGAACCTTTATATTAGTAATATAAAGTCTTATCTTAGGAGTAGGTAAAGTTTAGTAGGAATATTAAAAATAAAGATATTAAAGTTATGATAAATATTCGAATAGAATACTTATAGTTAGTAATAATTAAATATTTTAAGATATTTGAATTATATATAGTTATAAAGATATAAAAGTATAAAAGTATAAGGTTATTTCAGAAGGAGTTATTAGTTATTTATTATTAGAAAATTTAATATAGAGTATGTATACTAGCTATAGCTATAAGGGGTTTAGCCCTGGATTAACTAAAAGCTAGCTATAATAGTTAGTAGGGGGTAGGAAGGCTGAAGTTGGACTTCAGGGGGTAATATATCTACTGATAATTATAGTAGAGAGCGAGCTACTAGCCCCTCCTATTCTTTTTTAGTATAAAAAATATAATAATATAGTTTTAAGATATTACTTAAACCTATATTTAAGCTAAAATGAAGTTTACGAAGTATGTTATAGCTAATTTACTTCCTTACTTCAAAAAGTAATACTTTCTAGGATCTTTAATAATTATCATTAAACTATTATATAGCTTCGCTAAGGCTAGTACTTCTTAGTAAGTAACTTATTCTAAGTACTATGAAGAATAGTTATAAATAGAAATACTAATACTTAACCTATACTTCCTTATCTTATACCTTACTAATAAGGATTTTAGATTTATAACTATATAAACTAATCATACCTTTAGCTTCTCTAATACCTCATTCTTGTACCATAAAGATAAAAGGCTTTAAAAAGCTTTATTTAAAGTACAGCTTAAGGTTACTTTTATAGACCTAGTTTCACTTATTTTTAATAGAAATATCTTAAGTTTTAATAGTAATACCTTTTACTTAGACTGAAAATACTAAAAGTAAAAACTAGTACTTCTTAATATATATACTACGCCTAAAGTACTTAGAGAAGCATATATAAAATAGTATATATATAGAGTATACTTTATTTTAATATATTAACCTGAGGTATTATTTAACTTCTTATATACTACGTAAAAGTAATAACCCTCTACTAATAATACTACTACTCTTAATAAGTATTTCAAGTAGTAAATTAAGTATTTTAACCATAACCTTAATTTTATATTACTTAACTTCTCTAAAGTATATTTTTATATTTTTATTAATAGTCTTTCTACTAATAATACTTAGTTCTTACCTTAACTAAAATTTATAGAAATCCCAAACTAAGAAATAAAAATTAGTAATAACTAGTTTAACTTCTATATCAATCTTATATATTACTTTTTTACTAAAAGTAAAAACTTTACTAGGAATATATTTACTTTAGAGATCTATGCTATAATTGTAATGCTTCTGGGTAAGAGGGTAAAAGTGACGTACTACTTGTTATATTAGTACTATCTGAAGAGAAGATCTCTTTATACCTCTCTAGAGATATAGAAGGCTAACCTAGAAGCTATATACTAAGGCTAGTATATAGTAGAAATAGGTTATATAACTTACCCCTAATACTCCCCTTTAGACTAGGCTTATAGCTAGCTAAACTATAAGAAACTAGTCTGAATCTACGAAAATCCTAGTTTTAGCTAAAATATCTAAATCTAAGGGGTTTTCAAAAAGTAGAATATTTTCAGGTTTAAGTTAACTTTAAAGCTTTTTAATTAAATACTAATTAATCTAGATACTAGTAACTACCTTAGAGGTAATACTTAATCTAAGCTGTTTACTATTCTTAGTAATATAACGAAATTCTTATATTTAATAGTATTTAATACTTTAGTAAGGCTATTAGTAGTTATATTAGTACCTTTGATAAAGTAGAGAGTAATTATATCATCATTATTAACCTCTTGAATAATCTACTTATATTGATTATTGATATTCTATATATATACTTTATTTAGAAAGTTTATAATATTCATTCAAGTATTAGTATTATCTATAAAGAGGATTATGAGTATAGTAATCTATTAAGCTAATAACTATTTAATATGTTATTAAATCTATTTAAAAGATATACTAGTAAGTATAAGGTTAGTAAACTCTATTTTTATAGAGCTAAGAGTAATAATTATTTATTTCTTAGATTTCTAAATAAGAGGGAAACTTATAAAATAGATTATATAGCTACTAGTTGATATATAAAATAGTCTTTTATCTATAAAAATAGTATTTACTATAATATAAAGCCCTAGATCTATTATAAGATCTATTTCTCTAAAAATAATACTATAGCTAGTAATACTAATAAAGTATCTAAAGAGGTATTTAATAGTATATTAATAAGTGAGAAAAGGGCTAGTATTTATTTAGTAGAGTTTACTTATAGTATAAGTAATATCTAGTTAAGTATTAGTAACTAACTAGTTATGGTAACTAGTTTGTTTGATTCAAAGCTAGTAAGACTAATTGTTATATTTATCTTTTCATGATATAATTAAAAAGTTTTTATTAGTAGAAAGGGGGGTTTTAATAGTATATAATTCATAATAGCTGAAATAGTATAATATAGAATTAATATATTTATGTTAAGATAAGAAAATTCTTATAGTATTATAGCAAATCTAAAATCCTAAAAACTAGGTAGCAATACTAAGGTTTTCAAGGAGGTATATTATCTGAAGTATCTTATATATTCTTTTTATAATCTCGAGTATAGGGGTAGTTATAGTATTATTATTAATGTATATAAAAGTATACGTATCGAGACTTTTATTAACAAGAAAATAAATCTCTCCTTTAATTAGTATAAAGCTGATTTTCTTTTTTTTTAGTACTAATAAGTCAAAACTACTAAAAGAGGCTTTTATAGAAAATATATAGTATTTTATATAATAACTAAACTTTATTTATATAATTAGAGTAATTTATATGTTAAAAAATATAAACTTGAATAGTTTAGGAGATAGGGGTAATAAGGAAAGTAGTATCAAAATTATATTTTTCATATAAGAGATAGTAGAGTATAATAATACTAAAGAAGAAGTATATAGTAGTAATAGTTACTATAGTGGTATAGACTTCCTAAGAAAACTAATTACTTTTCTTATGACTATTATAAATAAACTATTAAACTTTAAATCCTATAATATTGTTTGAAGTATTAGTATTGATATTAAGGATCTATATACCTAAAAAGGTCTTAGTATTAAAAGGTTTATTAATAAAGTAGAGAATTCCTTTATTAACTCTCTATTTTATCTTAGTATTATAAATAGGTTTCTAGTGGGAAAGTTATAGAAGGTTCTCTTTCGTTTCTTTAATAGTATATAAGATAGTATATTCTAGTAGAAGAACTTTTCTTAATACTATAGTAGCGAGAAGGGTAATAGTAGTTAGGCTTTCTAGATTAATATAAATATTAGTAGTAAAGTAAGTTTTCTTTATATAAGAATAAAAGCTATAAGCTTTGTAATAGTAGCCTAATAGTCTAATTATAGTAATATAATAAAGATAGTTTATAGTAGAAATTGTAGGAATATTAAGTAGTACTATTGTTAGTAGATTAATATCTAGATTGAGGTAATCTGATTCTTACTTCTAAATAGTATTTATAAAGTTATTATTACTTTTATTATCTATAGTATTAGTAGTAAATTACTATTCTATAGTAGTAGATAGAGGTTAGCTTTCTAGTAGTAGAGTTATATACTCTATAGTATAAGTATTATTAGTTTAATATCTTTCTAAAGTAATATCTTTCTTTTTTAATAAAAAGCTTTCTCTAGTAATTCTTTAATCTAGGACTTAGTTAAAGTATTAGATCTAGAGGTTAGGTTTATTCAATAGGATATTATAATATATATTACTCTATTTGGTAATATCTCTAAGAAAACGTAAAATAATTTTATTAAAGCTTTTATAAAAACAAATATCATAGTAGTAAAGAACTTTCTTTATATTAAAAATATAAATATAGTAAATATAGCTATATAAAGAGTTATAGCTAATAAGAAAGTCTTTTATAGTATATACTTCTATTATAGTAGTATGTAGAAGGTACTTATTTCTTTTCTTATAAATATAAGTAATATATCTCAATATCTACATATATGTAATACGCGGAAACTTATAAGTTTTAACTAGGTTTAACTTTCTCGCTATAATCTTATAGGGGCTAGGTTTACTTTTATTTACTTATAATAAGAAGTTAAGGATCTGAATAGTAGTATTAAAAGTATAATCCTGAAATTCTTTAGGAAAACTATTATTAATAAATATTGTATATATTACTTTGATAATAGTATAGCTGGCATATTTAATTACTTTATTTATAGATAATATATAGGTAGTAATAGGGTTAAGCTAAGTATTTATAAAGTAAAGGTTTCTCAGTATTTGCTTAAGTTAAAGAGTATTATTATAAATTTAATTTTGTATAATTAATATATTTATATTAGTAAAATTATTATTAAACCTCTTAATAGCTTTAAGTAGTATTTTATAGTGATAGCTAGTAAGTAAAACAAGCTAATAAGGATTACTATAATAATTAAGAAGATAAAAAGTATATTTCTTACTAGTTATAAATAGTAGCTTAACCTCGATAAGGTCAAGATAAATCTCTTTATTTACCTAAATAAAAAAGAGAAAGGTATTATAGTTAATAGTTTCAGTAGATTTGGTAAAATAGTATATTTTATAGTAGAAAGAGTTAATTTCTTCTTATATAACTTGGATATTTATATAATAGTAAGTTTCGATAATTCTTAATAAATAGGTATAGATAAGGTGATAATATTATCTTGAGTATAAGTTAAGCTTTTATTTTAATTCTAATAAAGTTAAGAGTAGTATTAATAGGAATAGTAATACTATCAGTAGTACTAATAATATATATATTACTTCCCTAGTAGACTTTAGTAAGGCTTTTATATAAGTAATTCTTAATAAAGCTTATAGTATTATAATTCTATTTAATATAGTTCTTTTGAAATCTATTAGAATTAAGGAAATTAGTAAAGCTAAGAGAGCTATACTTAATATCCTTAATAGTTTAGTCAATTATCTTAGAAGTATTAGTAGGATGTTTAGTTTAAAAGAATATTATACTTATATCTTCTAGTTTAACTACTTCACTATTAGTAGTAGTAAAGAAAGAAATTATTATATATACTATATAATCTAGAAGGAGTAAGGTTATTAAAGACTAAGTTAGAGTAACCTAAGTTAATAACAATATAGAAGCTTATGATAGCTTTATTATTGATAGTAATATATATAGCCTTAACTATTATTAATAGTTTTCAAAAGGTAAAGCTAGTAATAGTAGAACTACTAATAATCGGTATAGTGCTTTTAACAAATACTAATAAGGATAATATTAACATAGATACTTTAGTATAATCCTTACTATATATATACTTCGCTTTATAAGTTATAAATTACTTATAATACTTATAATTAGTAAGTATAAAGTTAAAGTAAGCTATCTAGTATTTCGAGGCTAGGTAACCCTTTTTATAGTAAAAGTATTTACTATCTTTTTTTTAGATATAGCAGTAGGTATAATAGTAGTTATAGTAATTGTTTTGTAGTATAAAGTAAATTCTATCTTTTATTCTTTATTCTAGGTAAAAGTATAGATAGTTTTGTTAACCCTAGCCTATATAGGTATTTTATTATTATTAGTATAATACTTATAAGTATTAGAAAACTTAATTTTAAAGTAGTTAAGGAGTATAATAGCTTAGAGATAATGAGTATTCTAGCTATAGAGGTTTATAATATAAGTATTATATATATTTAGAAGTATTGTGAAAAGTCTTATAGTTATAAGTAATACTTTTAGTAAACTTATTAATAAAAGTATTAATAATATCTTTGGAAACTTTGAAGATATACTTCTCTAATATTTGTATCAGGATATATAGATTACTATTATCCGACTATTCTATATTTAGTAATTTATTATTTAATATATTATATAATAATATAAATAGATTATAAGTAATACTTTTCTTATTTCCCTATACTATATAAATAGGAATCTTAGTAGGGGGTTTAGCAATATTAATATTAATATGTTTCTTAAGTCAATTAACCTTAAAAGTAATCTTAATTAGTACTAGCTATAATAACTAGTTCAATTCTCTTTTTAGTTTTAGGATTAATAAAGTATTAGGAATAACACGCTCGAGTAGTAGAGTTTTTACTAGAAGAAACCTCAGCTATAACGCTATCTCTATAGGCTTTACCTTACTTAAACGACTCAAAACAGAACCTCACGTAACATACTTAGCCACGTTTAGTTACACAGAATATATACCAGACTTAACCCCCTAATTATATATAATAATTAAAAGTCTTATAATACCAAAAAGCTACTAAGCTAAAAACGCATATTACGCTAAATCTATATATCTTAAATACTAAAATATCTACTAAAAATACCCGTTTTTTGGTTTTTAAGGAAGCTATTTAGTAGCTTACCTAGTATAATACTTTTTAGGTAAAAACTAGAATTTATAACCTATAAGATTACTTTAACTTTAAAATAATAACTTACTAAAACTTCTATCGAGAATTTTCCTTAAGAGCTATTCTTAAGTAACTTTCTAAAAGCTTAGTAGTACTAATAAGCCTATAAGATACTTAAATTAGCTATTCTTAAGCTTCTTACCCCTAGAAAAATTAACTATAAAAAGAATTAATAACTCCTAACTAATACTACTAAAGAAGTTTAAGTAAAGAATATTATAGATTTTATAGAAAAAAGCTTAAAAACCTATATAACTCTCTATAACTTTTATACCTCGAAGGCCTAAGATTACTAATATAAGTATTTAAACTAAGTTTACCTAATAAGTTAGATTTTTAAGTATATAAGTAAAGTATTATAGTACTAGTACTACTAAGTAGAAGAAGATATAGCTATTCAGGTTACGAATTTTTATAACTATTTTAGTATTATAGATAATCTATACCTCTAAAGTACTACTATAGTATACTACGAAATACTCTAGTCCCTAAAACTTAAGTATTTTACTATAAAAATAATAACTAAAATATAATTTCAAAAATAAAAAAATACTATACATAAAACTTAAATAATTAACTATACCCTATCTATTACTAAAATACTATAAATTTATAATCTTATAATTTTACTAGCTTACTTATCTATTAAGTCCTATATATAAAACTATATACCTATAATCTATAGTTATCTAGATTTAATACCCCTAGATAAACTTATCTTACTTATTATAGAAGCTATTTAATACTTCCCTAAATTTCTCTATTATAGTAAAATAAACTATAGTACTTTTAATATTTTAACTAAAACCCTTATAACTACTTTAAATACTTAAAGTAATAAAAGCCATTTCTAGAACTCTAATAAATCCCTATACTTTTTAAGTATAATCTAAACTACCTTTTAGTATACTATTACTTTATATACCCTTAATTAGCTTATAAAAACTAAATACTAAATACTTTAACTAAAAAGAAAATTATATAATTATTTACTTTATATTCAAACATCTTAAGAAAAATTCAGAACCTTAGATAATAGTAACTATATAGCTAGCCTTCTAGCTAAATTAGCTATAATATTATATAGTAAGTATACTATGAGGAAAAACCTTAGTAGTACCCCTTCTAAAACTCTTTTATCCTTAATTCAGGTATTTTAATTTATATTTTCCGGGATATTAAATACTTCATAATTCTTCGAGGAATTCTAGTAAGAAACTATATTCAATATAACATAAAACCTAAACTAATCAAAAACTATAAAAATACCAAAGTATTTATAAAAATTATAAAAAATAAAAAAATAAAATTATACTTCTATAATATTACCCTCTATACTATTCTAGTAATAAACTTTATTTCTTTTTAATAGTTATAAAAATAAAACTACTAATAAAATACTAGGCTAAATTACTTATCTTAACTATAGAAAAATAACTATTCTAAGATCGTAGCTATTAATATTTAATATAACTAATAAATCCTCAAATATTATATACCTCACAAGAAATCAACTATTTTAACTATATAATTAGTATAATATAAACCTTCTCCTAGATATCACTAGTACTAGTAGTATACTATAAATACTACTTGAAAACCCCTAAAAATAATAAATAACTCTAGTACTAATACTTAAAATATCCTAATAAAAAACTTCTAAACTACTTTATCTCTATTATATAAAATATTTAGATTACTAATAACTATTTAAAGTATAAAAGTTACTAGTTTACTTAAGAGGTATATAAAGTATACAGTATTAGTAAACCTAACCAAACAATTCACTATACAGAACACAAGAATACTTTATATACTACCCTTAAAGAATACATTACTTTTAACCTTTACCTGTATTACTAAAACTATAATAATTATACCTCTACTTTGTTATTCATAAATTAGGCTACTAATTACTGTTAAAACATTTATCTTATTAACTATACTAGAACTATAATAATAAAAATATTTAAGAATTTTATAATACTCCTCAAACGCTAGTATAGTATTAATATTAAAGTTTTCAAATATAATAACAAAATCCCTAAATATAAGAAATTAAAATTAAACCTTACTTCTCGAGGCATATACTTCAAGCTATCTACTCTATATACCTAAAACTAAAATAAAAATACTAAATATATTAGAACAATTATTAAAACTCACGCGAAAACTATAAAGTATAGTAATAAGCTACCTCATAATCTCTAACCTAAAACCCTATAAACTATAATATTTCTTTATAACTAAATATTATTATATCTTTTAAACTAGTAAATACTATATGAAAAACTTTATAAAACTACTCGAAAAGATAATACTATAAAACTAGACTTAACCTACTTTTATA
>RYZW01000309.1:24009-39646 GCA_004367215.1 Colletotrichum trifolii | reverse complement strand
ATTTTTTAATATAAAGGAATAGGTAATTAGGGCTTACTAGGTTAGTAATACTTTTATATATTCTATCTTCTAAGTAATATCCTATATTTTTAAAAGTTACTAGCTATAAATGATAGGGAGTTTAATTATAATAAAGAGTTTTTTTAAATAGGGGATTAGTATAGTTTCTAGTAAAAAAATCTAGATTATATTAAATTAATTATAATTTCTAATATCTATAAAAACTTTTTTAAATTATAAGAGAAAAGTAATAAGTTTCTTAGTATTTTTCTAATAGAGAGATTATAACTAAGTAATAGTTTAGGATTAGATATTAGGATCTAGGTAAGTATAGTCTAAGTAAACTATAAAATCTTAGAGATCCTAGTTTTCCCCTAGTTTCCTAGCTATAAAGAAAGTTTTTTCCTATTTATCAAACTTTAAAATTCAAGTAAGAATAAACTAAATATTCTTTCTACTTATCTATCTTAGAAAATTCCTAATTAATTTTTGATTTTCATTTTATCTAGTAAGTTTAGGTACTATACTTTATTTTTATTTAAGAATCTATTAGGGAAGGGGAAGGGTTTTTCTAAGGGGTAGATATTATATAAGTAGATTCTAAAAAGGTAATAGTAATATTAGGGGAAAGTTCTAACTCTTTCTCTACTAACCTAGTAATTAGTATTATAATTTTCTTATAAAGTAAAGTAATAGTTATATTTAGATATTATTATAATAACTCTTCTATAGTAGTACTAGTTATAAGGGTTTTTTAGGGAATATTAGTTCTCTNATAATTAGTTTTAATATTTAGTTATAAATCTTTATTAAGAACTATGTTTTATTAATAGTATCTCGGGGATTATAACTAGTAAAGAGTAATACTTTATTCTAGTCTTTTTATTTCATAAAGAACTATACTTAACTTAATATACCTTATACTTAAGAATAGTATTTTACTAATTAGTATTTTTTCTTAACTAGTAGGGAGTTATATTTAAATTAGTATTACTTATATAGGGGATAAATCCGAGTTTTAAATATATAAAAGGCTAGGTCTAAGCTATAATCTAGCTATAGGGAATATAAATATTATTTATTTAGAACTAAGGAGTAAAAAAAAGAGAGGTTCTCGTGAAAAGCGTGAAAAGTCTACTTAGGAGTAATACTAGGGATTTACTAGTAGTTTACTAATACTTGATATTTTAGGTATAGTTGTCGGGACTTAAGTAGAGCTAGAGTTAACTAGCTAGGCGTAGCTTATAATATAAACTATTAGATAGATTTATAGTTATAAAGTATTATGTAGAACTCAAAGATATTTTTTATAGGTTTTAAGATATACTTTTTCTTTAGTATAAGGTTTTTTATACTATATTTAAACTGTTAAGTTTCTAGTTAAACTTAGAAAACCTTTATTTATTGAAAAATAAGACTTTAAATATTTATATCTTATCCTATATAGATAATATTTTTCTCTTAAACTATAAAAGAGCTAGAAAGAATACTTTTAAGATTATCAAAAATATTAAGTAAACTTACAAATTTATAGAATAAGGTTTTACTAAGTATTTCCTAGGAATCTCAATAATAAGGAATTATAAGTATCATAAAATCTATTTAGTTTATATAATATATATTACTAAGATTACTAAGTATTTTAATCTTAATTATAGCCTAATTCTAATAATACTATTTCTAGTAGTAACTTTTACTATAAATAGTAATTTAGTTATATTTTAGGAAATTTATATATATTAAATAAAAGTTAGTTTGATTCTCTATATTTTAATTGTAGTATAACTAGAAATCTTGTTTATATATTTTCTACTTCTAAGATAGATTATAAATCTTTCTTAAGTAAACTTAAATATTATAAAGTATATAATTTAATATATCTATAGAATAAGATTCGTAGTGTTATAATTTAGGAACTTAAGGAGTATTAATAAAATATCTTAAATACTTTTAACTACTAGAGATACTTTATTTATAAACTATAAAAAGCCTTATAAATCAAGTTATAATTATATTATCTCTTTATTTAGAGATTTAATTTAATAAAGAAATACTTAATAGAGTATTATTATAATATTAATAACTAAAATAGAATTTCTTAGCCTAGACTATACTTTAAAGGAAACTATAATACTAAAGAGACTATTTTAAGATATTAAGTTTATGTTTAGAGATATTTAGAAATCTATTACAATAGCTATTAAATTATTAAACTAGTAATCTTTAATAGTAAATATTTATTTACTAGACTTTAATTTACAGATATTTAATAAATATAGTTGTACTAAGAATATTTCAAAAGTGATTTTAAAATAATCTATATACCTATAGATTTAATACTAATAGATAGACTTATAAAGAATCTAACTTAAGCGAAGTTTAAATGGTTTAGAATATTTCTTTATTTGACACATTTATAAGTAAAATCTTTAAAGCTAGCTGATACAATAAAAGAGGTTTCTCAGAATGATTTCTTGTTTATTTTAATATATATATAAATAATCTAGACTTTTATTATTTTTAGTAAAAGGCTTTTATAGTAGTAATATAAAAAGAAATAAAATAATAATATTCCTTAGCTTATTTATAAAGAATAAGCTTTTCTAACTAAACTTCTATCTAGCTAAGAATTAACTATTTAAAACTTAGAATTTTAAATAAGTAAATAAGAAGTAGTAATTAATATATAGACGTCAACTTGAAAGAATATTAAGAATTAATTATAAGCTACAAAACTAGGAGTAAATATAAAAACGTATCTTAAAAATAGAAAATACTTATTAAGCCTAATAACTAGAATACTATATCCTAGATTATAATATCTGAACTTTCCTATAACTAACTATTAAAATGTTAGGCTATAGGTATTTACCCTACAGTAGTACTTGACTTACAGTTAAATATTCTCTAGATTCTAGAAACTATATAGGAAAGAACTAGAGAAAATATAATCTAAAAAACCTAAAACTTTTGAGGAAATTCGAAGGAAAAGATTAAAGTAGAAAAAATCTGAAAAACCTAAGACTTTCGAAGAAATTTAAAAGAAAAGATTAATCTTTAGAAAATAGTTAACTTCATTTATTTCCTTTATAAGAAAGAAGAATATTCTAAAACTATTCTTTAAAATCCTCTTAATAATATAATTAAATTTAACTCGCCTTAAAAGCTTAGTTAAAAAATCAGTAATATTATTATTTATATTAAAATAATAGAAATTAATCTTTTTATTACAAATAAAATCTCTAATAGAATAATAATAAATATTAATATACTTAGCTCTTTTATAGAATTCAGTATTTTTAGTAAGCTTTTTAACTAATCAATTATCTATAAAGATAATAGGTTTATTTAAAGTTTTGAATCCTAAAGTAGTATTAATAAAACTATAATTATTATATAAATAAATAGCTTTTTTAGTAGTTTCTACTAAAGCTATATATTTAGCTTTATAAGTAGATAAAACTACTATTTTTTATTTTATAGAACTATAACTTATAATATTATAAAAATTAAGGTAAAAAATATAAGCTAAAGTAGACTTTCTATTATTTAGGTCTGTTACTTAATTAGAGTTTATAAACTTATATAAATTAAAGATATTAATATTACTACTTAGTTACTTTTACTCTATACTTAGAATAGTATCTATACTCTTTACTTTATATATAAATTTATTTATATATTTTACTTAATAATAGTATTTATATTAATATTAGCTTATAACTAGTTAAAATAGTAGTAAAATTACTTATTATTATAGATAATTATATTCTTAGTTTTAATATTTAACTTTATAGTAATAGAAGACTTTATAGTAATAGTTAGAGAGAGTTTTATTAAAACTAATTAAAGCTTAATATATATAAATAAAAATAACTATTAAGATTATAAGGTTAGAAACTTTTTTAAACTTCTTAAAAATAGAATAATATAGAATACTTATTTTAAGATTTAAAAACTAAGTATTCTATAATTTATTATTTTCCTATAATTTGTATAATAAAACTAAAATCTCCTTAAAATTTATATAGTTATCTATGAAAGGATAATCATAAGATAAGTATAGAGATATCTAACTATAATGATTATAAATAAAGCTATTAGTATATTAGATTAGGTTTTCATAAAATTATTCTAAATATTATAATTAAAAAGTAGTTTATAGATATTTAAAAGAAAATTATCTAGTTATTCTATAAGTTACTATACTAAGCTAATAATATTAATAACTAAGTATTAATTAGATAATACTTTAATATTAATACTTTACTATAATATTAGTTACTAGATACTTTAGAGTATTATAATACTATAATTATAGGGTTTAATATAGTACTATAATATTAGTTACTAGATACTTTAGAATATTATAATAATATAATTATAGAGGTTTTAAAAACTATTTAGCTATACTAAAGATATCTATATCTATATAAGTATTATTTATAAGTTAACTATTAGCTATAATTAATATATTAAGATTATTTATTAATAAGAATAGGCCGAGTCTTATTATACTTATATAGAGATTATGAGTTAGTTTATATTAGTAATAGAGAACTTTTATATTAGTAGTATAAAATCTTGTCTTGGGGGTAGGTAAAGCTTAGTAGGGATATTAAAATTATAGATATCGAGGTTATAATAAATATTTGAATAGAATACTTATAATTAGTAGTAATTGAATATCTCGAGATATTCGAATTATGCGTAGTTATGAGGGTGTGAAGGTGTGAAGGCGTAAAAGTATAAAGGTATAAGGTTATCGCGGAAGGAGTTATCGGTTATTTATTATTAAAAAGGTTAATATAGGGTAGGTGTGCTAGTTATAGCTGCGAGGGGTTTAGCCCTGGATTAACTAGGGGCTAGCTATAGTAGTTAGTAGGGGGGGTAGGAAAGCTAAAGTCGTACTTCAGGGGGTAATATGTAGGGGAAAGTAGGAAGGCTAAAGTTATACTTCAGGGGGTAATATATCTACTAATAGTTATAGTAGAGAGCGAGCTATTAGCCCCTCCTATCTAGTTCTTATATACTTATTTAATTATCTTTTTATTCTTTATTTTTATAATGTTTACTTTCTAAATATTCTTCTATATTATCTTACTTTTTATTTAGTTTACTATTTTCTAATTTTTCTTTCTATTTTCTATTTCTTATTTTCTTTTTTCTCTTCTTTATTATCTCTATACTTCATATATCATAACAACATCCTATATTACTATTATCACTACTATTCTTTCAATATTTATTTATATGAATAGAAAAGTTATTAATAAAAGCTTCCTAAATTTTTAATTAGGCAATTATATGTTTTATTTCAGTTATCTATTTCTACTTTATCTTAATACTAAAAAGCTACTCTATATTATTAGTAATTGTATATTAAAGTACTTCTTTTATAAAAAAACAAGTAGAAATATTATAGTATAAGTTATGTTTTCGCTATATTCCTACCATTTATGTCAATCATAGTACTTTAAGTTCTATTTGAGTTATATAGTGTTATCTAGATAATCTAAAACTAACCTGTTTTTTTTACTAAATGATTAAGTAAAAAGAGGTAATTTCTAAATATAAAAATAAGTTATTATATATGTGTTCTGAGGTTTTGTTAAAATAATAGTATATAGGTAATATTATTTATAATCTTTTTATTAGTATATTAAAAAAGAGTTTTATTTAGAATACCTTCTCTTCTAAGAAATATTATTTATTCATCAATACTTAATTAAATACTATATATTTTATTATTATAAATTTACTTAATAGAAGGGGCCGATAGCTCGCTCTCTACTACGACTATTCGTAGATATATTACCCCCTAAAGTATAACTTCAGCCTTCTTACCCCCCTATTAACTACTATAGCTAACCCCTAGTTAATTTAAAACTAAACCCCTTATAACTATAATTAGTGGACCTGCCCTATATTAACTTTTTCAATAATAAGTAACTAATAATTCCTTTTATAATAGCTTTATACCCTTATACCCTTATAGCTATATATAGTTCAAATATCTTAAAATATTCAATTACTACTAACTATAAGTACTCTATTCAAATATTCATTATAACTTTAATATTTATAAGTTTAATATATTTACTAAACCTTACTTACCCCTAAAATAAAACTTTATATTACTAATATAAAAGTTCTCTACTACTAATATAAGCTAATTTATAATTTCTATATAAATATAATAAGATTTAGTTAGCTCTTATTAGTAGATAATCTTAATATATTAATTAAGTATAGTTAATATATAAATAATAGGAGGGGCTAATAGCTTGTTTTCTACTGCGACTATTAGTAGATATATTACCCCCTAAAGTACGACTTCAGCCTTCTTACTCCCCCTACTAACTACTATAACTAGCCCCTAATTAATCTAGGGCTAAACCTCTCACGGCTATAGTAGCTAGTATACTAGCCTTATATTAACCTTTTCGATAATAAATAACTAATAACTCCTTCTACGATAACTTCACGCTTTTATACCCTTATACCTTTATACCCTTATAGTTACGTATAATTCAAATATCTCGAGATATTTAATTACTACTAACTATAGGTACTCTATTCGAATATTTATTATAACCTCAATATGTATAACCTTAATATCCCTACTAAGCCCTACCTATCCCTAAGATAAGACTTTATATTACTAATATAAAAGTTCTCTACTACTAATATAAGCTAATTTACAATCTCTATATAAGTATAGCGGGATTTAGTTTATTCTTATTAGTAAGTAATCTTAATATATTAATTAATTATAACTAATAGCTAACTTATAAATAATACTTATATAGATATAGATCTTCCTAGTATAGCTAGATAGCTTTTAAAATTTCTATAATTGTATTATTATAATATTCTAAGGTATCTAATAACTAGTATTATAGTAGTATATTAATATTAAAATATAACTTAATTAATACATAGTCCCCGATATTATTAGCTTAGTATAATAAGTTATAGGTTAACTGGATAATTTTCTTTTAAATATCTATAAACTACTTATTAATTATAGTTCTCGGGATAATTTTATTAAAACTTATTTTAATAGAATAATAGTTTTAGTTATAATAGTTATAACTAGATATCTCTATACTTATTCTATACTTCTTTTTTCATAAGTAATTATATAAATTTTAAAGAGATTTTAGTTTTATTAAAGAAATATAGAAAAGTGATAGATTATAGAATACCTAGCTTTTATAGGTATTTTATTTTATTCTATCTTTAAGAAGTTTATAAAAGTTCCTAATTTTATAATTTTAATAGTTACTTTTAGTTATATATATTCAGCTTTAGTCTCGATAAAGTTTTCCCCGATTATTACTACAAGGTTTTCTACTATTATAGGGTTAAATATTAGAACTAGGGGTATAATTATCTATAATAATAGGTAATTTTANTCCCCGACTATTACTACGAAGTCTTCTACTACTATAAAGTTAAATATCAGAACTAGGGGTATAATTATCTATAATAATAGGTAATTTTATTACTGTTTTAACTAGTTATAAGCCGGTATTAGTATGAATGCTATTATCGGGTAAAATTTATAATTAAATCTATATATAGGGTAATAAGCTTAGATACTATTCTAAGTATAAAGTAAAAGTAACTAAATATATAAATAATACTTATATAAATATAGATAATCCTAATATAGCTAAACAGTTTTCAAAACTTCTATAATTATATTACTATAATACTCTCAAATATCTAGTAATTAGTATTATAATACTATACTAATATAAAAGTATTACCTAATTAATACCTAGTCTCTAATATTATTAGTTTAGTATAATAAGTTATAAGTTAGCTAGATAATATTCTATTAAATATCTATAAATTATATATTAATTATAGTACTTGAAGTAGTTTTATTAAAACTTATTTTAATAAAATGACAATTTTAATTATAATAGTTTTAATTAGATATCTCTATATTTATTCTATCATTCTGTTTTTCTTAATAGCTATATAAATTACAAGGAGATTTCAATTCTATTATAAAAATATAGAAAAGAAATGAATCATAGAATACTTAATTTTTATTATTCTATTTTATTCTATTTTTAAGAAATTTATAAACGTTCTTAACTTTTTAACTTTAATAGTTATTTTAACTATATATACTAAGCTCTAGTTTAGATAAAACTTTCCTTATTTATTATTATAAAATCTTATATTACTATAAATATAAATATTAGAACTAGAAGTATAATTATCTATAATAATAAACAATTTCATTACTATTTTGACTAGTTATAAATTAGTATTAGTATAAATACTATTATTAAGTAAGACTTATAGTTCAATCTATATATAAAATAACAAGCTTAAATACTATTCTAGGTATAAAGTGAAAGTAACTAAATACATTTACTAAATACTTATTTTATTATTATTAATTCATTGAATAATTTAATACTCTAAAATCTAAAGAAAAGATACTTTATTATATATCTACTATATAAATTACCTATTTTTATAACAATAGTCTTATTCTTACTTTATAATAATAACTAGTTTATTTCTGTAATGAGTTTTATTATATTTTAGTATTCAAAAGTTTTGAAGCTCTTCCTATTAAGAAACTACTTTAATCCAATAATAAGTCTTACTATTACTTTATTACTTACTCTAAGAATAATATACCTAAGTAGCTTACTATTATTACTAGTAGGTAACCTATTCTTTATAAATCTAATATTATTATACTTTATTTTAAAGTATATATCAATCAAGCCAGCGAATATATATTTAGTACATACCTAGAATACTACAAGTATTCTCTGAAGACTAAATAGTGTTGCTATATATTTATAATAGTCGTACTATGTCTTAAATAATATCTTATGATAAGTTTTGAACTTAATCCTAATATAGTAGTAAATACTTTAAAACTAATATTTAAAATCTATATTATTCTCTAGAGGCTATTTCAAAAGTTAACTAATAAATAGTAATAAGTGTTAATATTTAAGTATGATTTTATTAATACTTTTATAGTTAATATATAAGTATAGGGAGTTATATTTCTTGAAGATAAGAAAGATTAATATATTTATTTTATTTATAGATAATCATATATATCTATTTAATAAGTTTTCTATTTACTATTCACTTAGTAAATATATACATTTCTAAAATAGTCTTTTTTCCAAGTTTAAATTAATAGTATATTTAGTATTTTTGGAGATTAAAATTAGGTTTATTTTAATTGTGTTCAATGTTATTTATTTACTTATAAGCTTTCTAGAGATATGTATAATTATAACGATTTTGTTTATTTCTCTAACGATGTTTCTATAGGTTTTAAGGTTTTTATTTATTTTATTAATATAAACTATATTAGTAGTCTTATTATTGTTCACAATTTCTTAAATATATATTTCTAGTTTAATAATAGATATCCATTTATGATATTGAGTATTCATCTAAGTATTTATTATGATATTTGTTTACTTTATAGAATATTATCCTAATAAGAAATCTATAGATGTTTCTAATTAATAAATACTAAAGAAAGTTCATATAAATTATAGGTAACTATTTTCATTAATAAACAAAAATATTTAGTAGTGTAATTTGCTTGGTTCGAATATTAAATTATTAAGTCTTATTAAAAGGAGTATGATTATTCTAGTTAGAATTAGTTCTAAGAATATAATTAATTATTTATTAATAAAATGAATTTATAAGTTTGAATTTATATCTATTATTATCTCTTTCTCTTTAGTATTCTACAGAATGATTAATAAGCTTTCAGTTATCTTCCTTATAAGGATCAATTCTTTAACTAGTATCGGGATTATTAGTTCTATCTCTACATTTATTTATTTCTTTAGACATTTTGAATATAGGGATTAGTATTAATAGTTTACTAAAGTATAAACGTTCATGTTATTCTAATTTGAAGTAGTTATTAGTATTGAGTTTATACTTATTTTAGCGCTATAGTTTATAGTTTTATATTATATCTTATTATATAATACATATATTTCTATAATTTATAATATAATTTATATATATATATAAGGATATAACGAATCGACTACATAGTATACCTAGTAACTAGCTAGCTANTTAGCTAGCTAGGTACTAGAAGAGTTTTTAGTAGAAGGATTATAATTTAGATCTTTTAAATAATAGTCTATATAGTAATATAGATTTTACTTATATATCTAAGCTTTTCCTAGTTAAAGCCTTTAGTTATACTTTTATAATTCTATTACTTCTATTTAATATTTTAAGTAACTAGTATAAGTAAAGATATTAAATAATAACTAATATTATAGAGAATAGTTACTTTATAGGTATAAACCTGATATAAGCCTTAATAAACTTTAATAATTGAGATTTAACTTAATAGAAATATATAATAAAACTACTATTATTATACTATACTATTACTATAGATTAAATAAATAAAATAATAATAATAATAGGATAATTACATTAGAAGAAAATAACCCTAAAAAGAAATACTTCTTATATACTACTTAAGATAACTTAAAGCCTAGTATTAATATAAGCTTTTACTAATAATATATCAAAGATATTAAGAAAGGGTAATTATTAGAGGATATTATATAAGATATATCTTATAAGAAAGAATACTTACCTCCTAATATAAAAGCAAAAAATAGAGTAACTTCTACTATACTTCTAAAAATTAAATAATTACTAGGTTTTCAGTAACTAATACCTACTTAGATTTAATAAGTAATCCTAAATATTATTATAGTTACTATTCCTACCTAAACTAGACCTAGTAAATATTATAAGTAAAATACTCAAAACCATATAATCCTAGATAATAATATACTAAAATAAATATAAAAGTAATAGAAAGCCTATAAAGAGTAAAATATAGTATTTATCTAATAGTTAGTTAAGTGATTAATAATAATTAGATTACCTAAGGATTAAGAGTAATTACTTTTATGTAACTATAAAATAATGAAAGAGGAATTTATAGTTAAATAAGGCAATAACTAGATTACTACTATTAAGGATAGCTACTAGATCTAATTAGGTAGTATAGTTAACTAATAGATCTAATAAGTATTTATAAAACTAGTATTTTAACTCTAGATAAAATAGAGAAACTATAAAACTAGCCTCGAAAATAAACTTACCTAAGCTAACTTTATTATATTTACTTACTAATAATATATTAACTTAGAGATATAAGAGAAATTATATAAATAGAAGTTTAAACAGGTATAATAAAGAAAGTATTAGTTACCTATATAATATTATACTAAGTAATTAGTACTATGCTAGAACCTAGGTATACCTAGATTTAATTAGAATAAAAAAGAAGTTTTTATCTACTTCTACTACTTATATTCTAACTTAAAAGAAAATAGAAAAACTTAATATTCCTATCCTAAAAACTAGAAATATTATAATAGAAGCTAAAAGACTATAAGAACTCTAATAATATTATACTAGTAAACTAATATAAAACGGGAAGTTTAAATAAACTTATATAAGCTTATAGTTATTCTAGCTACTACTACTTTTAAAAGTAGTAAACTAAATAGGTTTATTAACTTTATTAATACTAAGCAAACAATAACTAAATAATAATAAGTTAAGTAATATTATATTTATTTTAAGTTAGAAAAATATATATATATTAGTTATATTATAAATGATAAGGATATATTTCTTATATAGTAAGATAAAGTATAGAGCTATAAATCATAAATTATTAGAGGCTAGTTATAAGAGATACTTCAATAGTACTTTAATAGTTTTATAATAAATTTAAAGAGTTTATACCTAAAATAAAAACTCTTTACTAGACTATAGGGGTAGTAGTTATATATAACCCTAATAGTAATATCCTATATAAGTCTTAAAGCTTAGGTCTATAATATACTTCCCACTACCCCTCTACCCTATTATTATAATAACACGTAATATCAATAACTTTATAATATACTAATAATATCAAACTACCTAAATTAGCCTAACTAATACAAAAAAATCTATCCAAAATATTTCCCCCTAAGTATTATTAGTATTAAATAGTCTTACTTATAAGAAAATTTGAATATTATTAATATTAAATAGTCCTACTAATAAGAAAATTCAAGCTATATTTATCCTGAGTAATTCTATACTATACTCTCCCCTTTATTAATTTATAAGAAACCCTTTTCTTCTTTTTTTATATAGTTTTATTTTCTTCTCTCTAGATTTATATAACCCCCTGTTCTATACCTACTATAATACTACTATTTCGCTACTTTTCTACCCTCTTTCCCTTTCTTATATTTTATTTATTACTATATTAATTATTACTACTACTAGTTATAGACTTCCTCATAATAACCCCTCCTACTACTATATCTTTTCTAAACCTATTACTTATACCTATATTAATTATATTATTAAAAGTAATTCTAATAACGAGGAAAACTAGTCCCCTAATATAGTTATCTCTATTTACCTGAACTATTATTCTAAGAGAAATAGGAGTAGTATTACTTATACTTATATACTAGGTAATAACTAATCTTACTATAAATACTTGAAGTTAAAAAGTAAATATAAATAAGGCTCTCACTTTTTTACTACTAGCCTTAAGCTATATACTACTAACTACTTAATTAATTACTTAATTATATATAGTAACTATATTATTACTCCTATAATTATTATTTCTAAAGAAAAAAGTAACATTGTAAATTACTATACTACTATTCTGTTACTAAACATTTCTATTATAATCTAATACTATAATTACTATCTCTATTATACTTAATAAGTAGCCCTTACTTATATTACTACTATACTTATTATTCCCTTTTCCCGTACTAAAAACATTCCTACCCTTACCCCTACTTTTACCTTTTAATAGGTTATTACTAACTTTAATAGTATTATATTAATAATAGTAAATCCTTTTCTTTTTCTTTCTCTATTTTATTATACTGATTTCTTTATAATAAAGTACTATTATAATAAGTTCCTCTTTTTTTTCTTCCCTATCTTTATTATACTAACTTCTTTATAGTAAAGTACTATAATATATTCTAGTAGTTATACTATACTTTACTACTACTATAGCTATATTCTTAGCCCTATGAATACTAGCTTACCTATCTACTACTACTATATAATTACTACTTCTTAATAATACTAATAATACTTTACTTATAAATAAATATTATTTATTACTATTCCTAATAATAAAGACGAAGAAGAGGAGTAGGATAATAAAAGAGAAGAGGAATTCTAAAGGTATAAAGAAGTATAGGATAATACTAATCTCTTTATTTAATTTACTTATTTAGTACTCTAGGGGTAAGTCTAGTAACTAGTTATATATACCCCCTAGGGGTTATTATATTACTCATTTACTACTTATATAGCTTTTTACTATTAGTAAATTAATATTAAATTATTATCTTTTCTAATATCACTATATTATAATTGAAATTATATTATAAATTTATTATTAGTAAAACTTTCTAAAAGCTCTTATATTAAGGTATTATAACTTTTCTATTTAACTAATATATTATAGTTATATCCCTACCCTAGTATATTCCTTATTACTAGTATATCTTTAATATTATATTCCTCTTAGGCTTTACTATTTGTTCTAATAAAAACTAGGATAGGATTAGGTTATATATTTATATATTATTATAATAGTAATAAACTATCCTCTACCTATTTAATAAAGTTAATATAGAATATTAAGTAAATACTTATAAAGATATCTAAAATAATATTTAGTAAATTTAGTATATTAATAACCTTATATTTAAAAAATACTTAGTTGAGTTTCTTATTTAACTAATTCATTTTAATATAGTATAGTAATAGTTATACTTTATCCCTGACCTAGAACTTTTCAACTACTTTTTATATTCTATTTATACTTTTTTTATTATATTACTATATATATACTTTTACTACTTAAACTATAGTAATACTATTTTTAAAGTAAAATAGGAAAACTAAAACTTATCCTAAACTAGAATATATAATCTACTCTATTACTTAGGAATATAAGATAGGTATAATATTAGATCTCTTAAAAAACCTATTTAGACTTATTTTAATTACTAAAGAATCTCTATTATTTAATACTAGTTAATCAATAATAATATAAACTAGCTAGTTAAGTTATAAGAGAATAATATATACTTATAAGAAAGCCTATATCTTAGGTATTACCTTCTCTATCTCATTATCTATCTAATACTAGAATAATATTCATAATAATTATTATATTCCTATTAATTAGTATAATATTATCTAGAAAACACTAATCTAATCTAAACTATAATTAATAATAATAGATATAGGGAAATTATAGAACTACTACTAGGTATCTTAGAACTTCTCTATATAAACTTCTATAATTATAAATATTATAATTTCTAGCTAAATATATTTTAATAACTAGTTTATAATTATTATAAAGAACTTTAAGTCCCCCTCTATAATAAATAGTACTTCTATTACAAAATTAATAGAAATTTATAACTAGAACTTATTAGGAATTAGTAAAAGTTATAAAAAGCTCTAGTAGTACTATTAACCCTTATATGAATACTAGTAGATATTATATACTTATATATAATGTTTAATATCTCTTAATATATTATCCTAATGCTAGTCCTATAAAAGTGCTATAAATATTTAATTAATACTAGGATAGCCTAAAACTAGTAAATTATAAACTATTTAGAAGATTATAATTATTAGTAACTTATATTTAGGGATCTAAACCTAACTTTATTATAATAGAATACTATAACTTCTTACTATATAATTAGTTACTTATATCTATATTAAAACTTCTAGAGGGAATATCCTTACTACCTATTATATAGCTTCTAGGCAAACCTTATATACTAGTAGTACTATAATTATTTAGTTCTATAATATTAGTAATATAATACTTTAGAATATATTAAAACTATCTAGTAATTCGCTAGTAATATAATAGTAGTTATCTTCTATTTATATAATCCCCTCTTAACCCCTTTCTATCTATAAATTACAAATTAGGAATATTAAGGAAAACCCCTATTTATCCTTATAATTAACCTAGAAAAACTAGAAGACTTATATTATAAGCTTTAGTTTTATTATATTATTTTAGTTTTACTAAGAAAAGGTGTTAAGGTATTTTATAAAATAACCGAGCTGATATTTTAAGATAAAACTAAATTCTAACAAAATCTCTACTTATTTAGTTTATTATTTTAAGATAAGTTTTAAACTTATAAAATACTCTAAGGTTTTAAAATTAGAGAGAATAGTAAATAGTTCTACTATACTTTATAACTCTACTAATTATATTTTTATGTATAATACTACTACTAGTGATTCCTTATTATAAATAGTATAGTTTTACTAAACTAATATAAATCTAGCTAAATAATAGATAACTAGTTATAGTATACTATCCTTATCTTCTAATAAGAAATAACTATTTAATATTACTCTTAAATAATCTATTTCTATTGTTATATACTACTCTAGATCTTATTAAACTATAACTAATTCTAAGATAAATGCAAGTTTAAGCTCTTTGAATACCTACTAATATATAATATCCTAGTAAAATAATACCTCTTTC
>RYZW01000309.1:5411-23034 GCA_004367215.1 Colletotrichum trifolii | reverse complement strand
GTAACTAGTATTATAGTAGTATATTAATATTAAAATATTACTTAATTAATACCTAATCCCTCATATTATTAGCTTAATATAGTAAATTATAAGTTAACTAGATAATCTTCTTTTAAATATCTATAAATTACTTATTAATTATAATACTTAAGATAATTTTATTAAAACCTATTTTAATAAAGTAATAGTTTTAGTTATAATAGTTATAGCTAGATATCTCTATACTTATTCTATAGTTCTTTTTTTATAAGTAGCTATATAGATTTCAAGGAGATTTTAATTCTATTATAAAGGATATAGTAAAGTAATAGATTATAAAATACCTAGTTCTTATAAGTATTGTATTTTATTCTATCTTTAAAAGGTTTATAAAGGTTTTTAACCTTACAACCTTAATAGTTATTTTCAGCTATATATACTAAGCTTTAGCTTAGGTAAAGCTTTCTCTATATAAATTATTACTATAAAATCTTCTATTACTATAAGGTTAAATATTAGAACTAGGGGTATAATTATCTATAATAATAAGTAATTTCATTAGTATTTTAACTAGTTATAAGCTAGTATTAGTATAAATACTATTATCGGGTAAAATTCAGATTTAACTTAGTTAAATCTATATATAAAGTAGAGAGCTTAGATACTACTCCAGGTACAGAGCAAAAGTAACTAAATAATAAAGTTATTTCCCGTTTAACATAGTAGTTTAATATCTAGCTAGCTCTTATTATTACGGTAGGAGTAGTAAGTTCGAATCCTACAGCAAGTAAGCGTAACTAGTAAATATATATATACTTTCCGATTACGTAAACTATATATAGTAATTATTACTAGTTATTAGTAGCTACTAATAGCCGTTAACGTTAATAACTAGTAACTATTAATAGTAATAGCTAGTAGTAGGTATTACTAGCTAGCTAGTATTAGTATCATATAACTACGATCCTTAAAAAATAACTATAACAGATAGGCTTATTTATACTTTCCCTATTTATGAACCTATTATATTAACTAATTAAATTTATTACCTGAGGTTTTCTCCGTTTAAACAGTTACTTAGAACTAGTAGTATCTAAAGGGTAAATGAGGCAAGAGCTAACTACCGGGTATAGCTTCCTTTAATCAGTTCCCGAGAAATATATTACTTTAAAAAGATCAAAGACCTTCAATACAATCCCTATAATAATAAAGTTATTGAAAGTACCTCAAAATATATTATTAATATAGTATTAGAATATTATAAGTATACCTGTTAGCTTAAAAAAGGTAATAAGTTACTCGAATAAACTAAAATAAGTCTAAAAAATAATCCTATACTTATCTCTCTCTACAATATAAATCTAATAAGAAACTATGTAAATATTAACTTTTATAAACTATATTACCTTAGATAATAATTATAGTATTTCTTTAATTAGTAACAGGGGTAATAGTTATAAGTACTAATAGTATTAAAAGTATAATAATCTATATAAAACTATTACTTCTCTTTAAATTTCTTAATAAAGAAGATAGGTACCCTAACTATAGATAAGCTAGCTTAAACTTAACTTTTATCTATCAGGTCTATTACTTAATATTAAACCTTAAAAAAGTATTCCCTTAGTATATTATAAAGTAGTCCCTATAATAGGTCTAGCTCTATTCTATTTAAATTCTTCTTTCAATAAATATAATAATTAAAAGACTTCTAGTAAAATAAGAAGTTATAAGCTTTATTTTTATTAAATAGGTCTATAAAAGAAATATTAATAGTTAGTAAAATAGATAGTAACTACTCTAAAACTATAAGTAATATAGCTATCAAAGCTATATTAATCTATATTAAATTAGTTACTAATTACTTATATTCCTTTTCTCTTAAACTAGAAAATATTATGGCTAGTAATTTAATAAAATCTTTAAATCTATCTATATATATCTCTTTTAGTATATTACTAATAACTTAAGTAATTAAACTACTGACTAAATCTATTTATATCTTATTCTTTCTAAAATCTAAAATAACTTATTAATACTATAATTATAGTTTTTTTAAAAATAGCTAAATATACTATTCCTAGGATTATATAGAATAGAGCTTTAGATATTTACCTATTAAAGTTAATTTATACCCTAGCTATTTTAGTAATATAAATCTCTTACTTAATACCTAAAATAATACTTAACTAGTATAGTTGAAGTAATATAATTAATATAAAGTTCTACTATTTTATAAACTCTTTACTGACTACTCGATAATAATCATAACTACTATCAACTTAAATAGAAATAAAGACTTATTATTTATTAATATAGAAATTAAGAAAAATAGTTTATCTATTTATCTCTATATCTTTCTAGTCTTATCTATTACTATAGTATTATTATTAATAGCTATATTAGTTTATTTCTTAGGGAATCTCTTCTAAAAGGCTAAGGTTTCTCCTTATTATCTATAATTCTTTTATTTAACTATAAAGCCTAAATATTAATATTAGAAGCTACTAGTAAATAAATAGGTTATAGCCTATATTTTATAATAAAATAATCCTTAGTACTATAATATATATAAGTATTAGCCTATATATATACCTAGATAACTATAGAGTTTACCTAATAAACCTTATATCTTTCTATAATAGGAGTCAACTAGGGCTTATAAGCTATGATAGTTTACTTATTTAACCCTTATAGTAAGAAAATATAGTAATATAGTAGTATTATACTAGTACTAGGGTAACCTAAGTTATTTCTATACCTATTATCTATATATCTCTATTCTAATTAACTATTAGTTCTAGCTAAATAAAGGATGATAGTCATCTATAGTTTCGTAATTCTATATTAAGGATGTTAAAATATATTATAATTATATAGTGGTATTAGATAGTAATATAATAGTCTATTTAGTTAATATTATAACAAATTATAACTATCTAGATTTAGTAAGAGAAAACCAGTTAAAAGTAGTTTAGCTCAATATCCCCTACTTAGGAATACCCCCCTACTTATCCTATAACTAATTTAAACTTAATAAAAAACTTAATAAATATCTATTTAAACCTTGAATAGAAATAGTGGACTTTCTTAAAAATTTAAATATTATAGTAAAAGTTCTTATAATACTTAATTAAATACTAGAAGAATATATTAATATCCTAATTATACTATAGTTTCTATATAGTATAAAAATTACTCTAACCTATATCTAGATTTTAAGTAATAAACTAGTTTATAAATATTACTAGAAATCTTTAGATCCCTCAATAAAAACCTAATTAACCTCTAACTTATATTATATAATTATCTACTATATAAGAAAATAGAAAATATTACTATTAAAAGAATACTAATAAAGAATAGTTTTTATTTTAGAGAAAGTATTTATAGTATTTATAAGGCTATATTATAATCCTATTAGAATTATATAAAAGTATCTCAAAAAGCTTAGTTTTTATTTTCTACTAAATTAGTCTACTATTAGTCTATTAGAACCCTTATTAAAGTTCTAGAATAGTAATATCTACTATTATCTTTTTCCTATTTTCTATTTCTTTTATTATTTCTTATTTATTATTATATTAAACCTAAATAAGAAGTTTATTAAGATTAGAAACTAGCTACAACAAATACTTTACTAGTACCTTAATAGTATTATAATAAACTTGAAAAGTTTACACTTAAGGTAAAAGCTCTTTACTAGACTATAGGGGTAGTAGTTATGTAGAGCTTTAACAGTAATATCCTATATAAGCTTTAAGGCTTAGGTCTGTAATATAAATCTAAAGTAAATATAAACTTAATATCAATAACTAATTAAGAGTAAAGTATTATAAGCCCTTATATTTTAGTCTAAGCTATTAATACTAGCTCTTATATTAAAAAGATCTAAAAAATAAATAAGTATATAAATAGAACTAATAATCTCTATACTAACTAAGAAATTAGTCCCTATAAAGAAAACAGCTAAAAGCTTAGTAATTATTCTTTAGAGTATTAAAGAGAAAGAAATAGTAGTAAATATAGATTTATATTTATAGATAGATTTTATTAGTAAATAACTAGTAATATTACTAGGACTAGTCCTAGCTAAAATAATTATACCTATTTTAGAAAAGTTTAATAATTTAGTAGTAGAATTAGGAAAGTATTACTAGCTAATATTCTTTTTTATAGATTTCAATAGTTATTTATAGAGATTATACTAAGTATTTACTAGTACTTATTTACTAGAAAGATATATAAGTTTCTTATTAAACTAGGATATTATAAACTAAAGAAATATTATAATAGATACCTAGATAGATATCTAGTAATATAAATAGATATTTATTACTAAACTAGCAATATTTACTTAAAAGATTATTAAGAATAATAAAACTATTTATATACTTTATATTAATAGGGTAAATAATAATTTTAAAATTTATATAGAAATCCTTAGAAAAATAAATAAAGTTATTATAACTATAGATATCCCTAGAGAACTTATAAATAAATGAGAAATATTTAATAAAGTTATAGTAAAATTAGTTCTAGTTTTTAAAGATATTAAATATATTATTAACTTAGAACTAAATAAGAAATTACCTTATAAGTTTATATATTTACTAAATAAGTAGTAATTAGAGATATTAAAAGTATATATTATAGAAAACCTAGTAAATAAATATCTATAGCTATCTATAAATAAAATAGATATACTAAACTTTTTTATACTAAAGAAAAATAGTTCCTTATACTTATATATTAACTATAGAAGCTTTAATAAAATTATAATTAAGAACTAGTATTTACTATTACTTATTAGTAAGTTTCTAGATAGACTTTAAGGAGTAATATAAATCTTAAAAATTAATTTTAAAAATACTTACTATTATATTAGGATTAAATCAGAAGATTACTGGATAATAGTATTTAAGATATAGTATAACTATAATAAATATATAATAATACTATTTAGTTTTACTAATATACTAGTAACTTTTTAAGTATATATTAACTATAGATTTACTAGTTTAATTAATATATACTATATAATATATATAGACAATATTAAAGTATATATAATAAGTATTAGAGAAAACTATACTAAAATATTATTATAAATGTTTACTAGGTTATACTAAATATATCTTTTTATTGAATTTTCTCAATATAAATTCTATATAGAAGAAATAAGTTTCCTAGGATATATAATTATTTAAAATAATAATAAGATAAATTTAATAAAAGTCTAGGTTATTACTAAATAGATATAAGAGTATTATAGCTAAAGGCTTAGTAAGGGAAGGAGTAATAGTAAAGGTAGGTCTCTATAAGTTATAAGACTTTAACTTAGTAGGCTAACTAGTAGTAGCTATAAGAGGGCTTTTATTTTATAGTAGCCTGAGGCTACTATATTACGTAATCCGTGTATATATAGTAGTCCGATCCTAGCTATCCTAGCTCTCTATGTAAGCTATAGGGTATATCCTTATAACTATCCCCCCCTCTATAGGCTTTAGGCCCTAAAGCCTATAAATACTATATAGCTACTTTCGAAAATAGCTTTACTAGTTATTTGTTGACTATTTAGTAATTAATAATAAAAAGGGTTCTTAAAAGTTATTTATTTTATATATATATTAATATATAATCCCGCTTGATGTAGTGGTTTAACGCCTAGCTAGCTCTTACTATTATGGTAAAAGTAGTAGGTTCGAATCCTGCGGCGGGCAAGTGCGACTAGTAGGTATACCTTCCGATTACGTAAACTATATAGTAACTACTACTAGCTAGAGGCTCTTACTAATAACTATTAATAGCTAGTAACTATTAATAGCTAGCGACAGGCGCCGCTAGCTAGCTAGTATCTAGTATTACGTAATTGTAATCCTTAAAAAGTAACTATAATAGATATAGGCCTGTACTTTCCCTTTGTAATATACCTTCTATATTTATCAGCTATCGTATTAACTAACTATATCTTACTATTTGAGGTTTTCTCTATTTAAATAGTTCCTTAGCCTTAGTATTATCTATAAAGTATATAAAGCAAGAGCTGACTACTAGGTATAGCTTCTTTTATAGGGACCCCGAGAAGTATATAACTTTAAATAGATCAGAGACCTTTAATATAACCTAATATTAATATATAAGGGTTATCCTATATATATATTAATATATAAATGTTATCTTATATATATATTAATATATAAGGGTTTTTATGTTATATATATATTAACACGTAAAGCTTCTATTACTATATTAAGCTAATAGTATTTCCTATAAGTATATTAACTTATAAAGTCTCCTATTTATTAGTAAGGTTTCAGTATATTAACTAGGATCTTTAAAGCTAAACCTAGGATATCTAACCCTTTTCTGTATTAGTAATACTTTCTATAAGGCTTCTTATTACTAATTAGGTATCTAGGGCTTCTTATAGTTAATTAGACTACTAAAGTACTAGTATATATTTACTAGTAGGCTTTTCTAGGCTTTTTTTACTATATAGCCCTAGGCTTTATATAGTTCTGGGGATTTCTCGAGTCTTTAATAAGGTATATATAATAAACCCTTATAGGGTACTTTTACTATACTATAGTTTTCCGGCCCTAGGCTTAATATAGTTCTAGGGACTTTTTAGTAAACCCTTAGCGGCGAGGCGCTTACGGTAAACCCTTATAGGGTAGCTTGGTCTCTAGTAGAATATATAAAATTTGTTATAGTAATAAATAACTATAGTATAGCCTAACTTGCCGTATACTTTATATAAGAAGCGTTTACACTCTTTAAGGTATTTATATTCTTTAAGGTATTTACATTTTTTAAGGTGTAACTTTTTTGCTAGGGGGCTTTTAGTCTCCCTATAATATTTAGGCACTAACCCCTTAGTAGTAGTAGTAGTGTTCCTGATACTACTGAAGCTTTCCTCGTAGGGTTATAATATTTCTTATAGGTATTTAGTTACTAGGGCTACTACCCTAAGTACCTAATTATTAAATTTCTAGTATTATAAATATTTATAAAGTCTAGCTTTAAGGTAATAGAAGAAAGTAAAAGTATAAGGTTTCTAAACTTCTAATTTAGGGGTATTTAAGGTTTTATAAATAGCTAACTATTTAGTATAAAACTTTAGTGGGACTAGCTTTTATACTAAAGTATATAAAGTATACTATAGAGGTATAGCTTTTGTAATGTAGGGTTGGTTAACGAATAGTAAGTAAATACTGTAAAGTTAGCTTTTATAGGGTTATATAGGGTATAGTAGTAGTTATACTATTAGGTCTAAAGAGTATAGGAGAGTTTTGTTATAGTTTACTAAATTTTATATACTATAGAGGCTCCTAGGTATAGAGAATAGCTATCTTGAATTACTATTAGCTAATCTTTAATTTTGTATAGGGTAGTATTTTCGTAAAAGAGGCTATATAGGTAACTAGGGGGCTTTAAGTAATCTTTATAGTTAATAGTATTTTTAGGGATTAATAGTATAGGGGTTGCTATAGATTCGCTACTAGATAATTAAGCTAATATTATGTCTATAAAGGAGGACTATTATTTAAAGAGGTATATAAGTACTGCTATAGTTATTATAGGTTTAGGTAATATAGTTGATATTTGAGGTTTAGGTAGCATAGTAGAGGCTATATATTTAGTAGAGTTTTCGGTAGGTACTAGTACTTCTATTATTACTATATGTTTGCTGACTATTTGTTATAATAGAGCTATTACTGAAATCCTAGCTTTGTTCCTCTGGGAAGTAGAAGTTGAAGAATTATAAGGGTATTATAGCTAAAAGCTTAGTAAAGGAAGGAGTAATAGTAAAAGTAGGTTTCTATAGGTTATTTTATAAGACTTTAACTTGGTAGGTTAACTAGTAGTAGCTATAAGAGGGCTTTTATCTTATAGTAGCTTAAAGCTACTATATTACGTGATCTGTATATATATAGTAATCCGATCCTAGCTATCCTAGTTCTCTATATAGGCTATAGGGTATATCTTTATAATAGAAACTATTAGAAATATTTAAAGAACTTTAAATATTCCTAAATTTCTATAATTTTTATTATAGATTTATTACTAATTACTTAGGAGTAATAGTATTACTTATAATATTCCTTAAAAAAGGGATAGGGAAAAAAGTTTTCTTATAACTAGGAAACACGAAATCTATTTTTAATACTATAAAATACCCTTTATCTAGTAACTATTCTCTAATATTAAAACTATATTAAAGAAACTAGAGTAAAAATAGATATATTATAATAAGTAATCTTAGATATCTTATTATAAAAAGTAAAAAACTAGTAATAACTAGTTATTTATTATTTAAACAAACTTAGTAAAATAGAATAGAGATAAGAAATAGGCTAATAAAAGCTACTAACTATTATTCAAGGCTTTAACTACTAGGAATACTACTTAATAAAACTTTTAAAGACATTTTTGGTTTAATAGACTATTAAGTTTTAATAGGTTTTATAATAGTACTAATATAAAACTTTTAAAGAAAACTTATTTATTCGATTTATAAGTTTTTAATATTAAATTTTAATTTATAGTACTAACTTAAAATTACTAATCTAGTAGATAGATTATTTAAATAGCTAGATTATATAAAAGAAAGGATAGAGTATTATAATATACTACTATAAGAGTATAGCTAAAAGCCTTAACTAGAAAAGGTTTATATATATAAATAAGATCTATATTACTATATAGACTATNATAGCTGAAATAGTTTAACTATATATAAAGTTAAAGTATATAGATATCTATAACTACTAGCTATATTAAGAGGCCTAGTAAAGGTATTTTAAGATCGAATATATACCTTTAAGGGACTTTATAGCTAATAGCCTCACGAAGCTTCTCTGAAGTTACTAGTTTAGCATATTTATTATTTAAATTAATATAACTAACTAGTTAAGATACTTAGAGTTATAGTAAGAAGAGGAACTTTAAGATATTAGGGGTACTGAAAGCCCTATACCTAAGGTACCCCCTAGTGAATAAGAAGTACCCGAACTACCTAGAAATAGTATTACTTTTCCTGCTATAGGGGTAGAGGTTTAATAAGGGTAATAGGGTTATTTAGAAAGTTTCTCACGAGATATAAATAGAGCGTTAATAGCGTTATTCGAAAAGCTAGCCTATAGGTAATACCTTCGAGGCTAGAGGGGCGTGTTAGGAATAATGTATTTGAGTAGTAGAGTTTTCACTAGAAGAACTCTCGGCTATAGCGCCGTCTCTACAGGCCTCGCCCTACTTTAACTAGACGAAATAGGACTATGCGTATTATACTTAGCTATATTTAGTTATACAGAATATATACCAGATTTTACCCCCTAATTACGTGTAACATGTATTAACCTTTTCGATAATAAATAACTAATAACTCCTTCCGCGATAACCTTATACTTTTACACCCTTACGCCCTTATACCCTTACGCCCTTATACTTTCACACCCTCACAGCCACGTATAATTCAAATATCTCGAGATATTCAATTACTACTAACTACAAATATTCTATTTAAATATTTATTATAATCTCGATATCTATAACTTTAATCTCTTTATTATAAACTAAACCCTACTTACCCCTAAAATAAAATTTTATATTACTAATATAAAAGTTCTCTATTATTAATATAAATTAACTTATAATTTCTATATAAATATAATAAGATTTAGCTTATTATAAACCTTAGACTAAACCCTACCTACCCCCGAGATAAGACTTTATACTACTAATATAAAAGTTCTTTACTACTAATACGAGCTAATTCACGATCTCTATATAAGTATAGTAGGACTTAGCCTATTCTTATTAATAAATAATTTTGATATCAAGTATAGCTAATATATAAATAATATTTATATAGATGTGGATATTTCTGGTATAGCTAGATAGCTTTTAAAACCTTTATAATTGTAGTATTATAATATTCTAAAGTATCTAGTAATTAATATTATAGTAAAGTATTAATATTAGGGTATTATCTGATTAATACTTAGTTACTGATATTATTAGCTTAGTATAGTAGTTCGTGGGATAGCTAGATAATTTTCTTTTAAATATTTATAAGCTACTTTTTAATTATAGTATTCGGAATAATTTTATTAAAGCTTAGTCTAATATACTAATAGTTTTAGTTATAATAGTTATAGCTAGATATTTCTATATTTATCTTATAGTTATCTTTTTATAGGTAGCTATATAGATTTTAAGAAGATTTTAATTCTATTGTGAAAATATAGTATACTACTACTCTAGTTTCTAAACTATACTAAAGATAGTTTAATTACAGAAGAGTAATAGATTACGGAATACCTAGCTTTTATATCTCGAAATAGGTGCTCTGTTTTATTCTATTTTCAAGAAGTTTAAAAAGGTTCTTAACCCTATAACCTTAGTAGTTACTTTTAGCTATATATATTAAACCCTAGCTAGTCTCGATAAGGCTTTCCCTAACTATTACTATAAGGTCTTCTATTACTATAAAGTTAAATATTAGAACTAGGGGTANTATAATAGGTAATTTCATTACTATTTTAACTAGTTATAAGCTAGTATTAGCATGAATACTATTACTAGGTAAAATTTATAGATAAATCTATATATAGGGTGAAGAGCTTAGATACTATTCTAGATATAGAGCAAAAGTAATTAAATAATATTCATTTATTACGAATAATTTTTCGAAATTTACTATAGTCCCCTATAAAGTTTTACTATATACTTAGTAAGTATTATCCCTTTTCTTCTATATATACTTTATTATCTTCCTATATTTTCATAATACTTAACCTAGATACCCCTTTATATTTACTACCTAACTTACTATTATTTCTCTTCTCTATATATTTTTTCTTTTCTTTATTCCTTTTTTTTCTTATTATTATTATACTATATATTCTATAAAGATATCGTAGATTATATCTATTATTATTATACTTTATACTTTTATTTATAATAAGGATAATATTACTAATAAAAGCTTTCTTTAGTTTTAACTTAGTAACTATTTACCTTATCTTAGCTATTTTTCTTTACTTTACTTTAATACTAAGAAGCTACTCTATATTATCAGTAATTACTTAATAAAATATATTTTTATAAGAAGAATAAATAAAAGTATTATAGAGTAAGTTATCCTTTTACTATCCCTTTACTATTTATTATTAATATTTTATACTTTAGGTTTTATTTCAGTTATATAATACTACCTAAGTAATATAGAACTAAATGATAATTTATTACTATATACTTAAATAGTAAAAAATATCCTCTAAATATAAAAATAAACTCTTCTATATACTTACTAAACTATTAGTAAAATAGTATAAAACTAGTAAAAGTATTTAGAACTTTTTTAAAAAAGTAATAAAGAAAAAACTAATTATAAATTAACTTTTCCTATAAGAGATATTTTCTATCTATAAATACCTATATCTTGTATCTATTCTTACTATAAGTTACTAAACATTTATTATATTATTATTACTAACTAATTAAATAGATTAATACCCTAAAAGATAAAGCTAAGGTATTTTGCTATTTATCTACTATATAACTTACTTATGTTTAGAATAATAGTCCTGCCTATACTCTAGAAGAAATACTACTTTATTTTCTTAATAATCCTTATTAAGCCCTAGTCCTTAAAAATATTAAAATTTATCTTATTACTATACTTCCTTATTTTAATAATAACTTTTACTACTATATTACTAAATATTTAAAATATAATATATCTTTATTCTTTATTACTATTACTAGTAATTACCCTATTTTTTATAATTCTAATATTACTATACTTTACTAAGTTTATACTTTATATTTACTATACTTTTCTAAAGATAGTAATAAAAGTAATAATAATAAGAATAATAAGAGTAAAGAGTCTAAGGTTATAGAGACCCCTTTATAAGCTCCCTACCCTACTACTAGTAATACTAACCTAACTATATTTATTTATTATATTTTATCCTCTAAAATCCACTTAATAAACCCCTAGTATTATTTTTCTTCTAATAATAAAAATAAAAATAAAGAAAATAAAAATAAAGAAGAAAAAAAAGAGGAAAATAAAGAACCGCCTACTAAAAAACGCAAAACTCGTAATGATTTTATATCTACTCCTATTACTTCTATATCTAGTAACTACTAACCTACTATTTATAAATCTACTTTTCCCTAAAGAATTATACTAATTAAAAAAGCTACTTTTATAAAGAAAACTTCTACTACTAAGAAAGCTACTTAATAAACTACTATACCTATAATACTTATTATAATACTAATACTTATCTTTATTATACTAATAATACCTATTATCCCTACTATTTTTATAAAAAAAAATCAGGGATACTTTCATAAAAATACGCCTAAGCCTTAAATATAATAATTATTTCTATTATATATATTTTTACTAAGTTACTATTAAAATATACTAGTATATCTAATTTAAGGATATACCCCTTAGACTAGTATTTATATTATCTAAGTAATTAATAGAATTATTTCCTCCCCTCTTCTAAAATATTATTATTAAATTATTAGTATAAATAATAAGCTAATTATCCTACTTCTTATAATATATAATTATCTATTTTTTAAATTTCTAAATAATCTCTTATATATTACTTAAATTAACTATAGTCTCCTATACATTATATTCTATAAACTACCTAGTTTATTTTACAAGAAAATATCTATTATCTCCTTCTCTTTATTTTACTATAATATCCTCTATTTCCTATTCTATAAAATTATTTTCTGATTTAAAAAAAATAGTTTAACTATTAGTATTTTTTTACTACTCTATCTATAGTTCTAATAAAAAGATAAGGAATATATTATATATCTAGTAGTACTATTCCGGTAAATATACCTTATATACTTATTCCTTTACTTTCTTAATAATTAAAATTTTAATATATTTTAATATTAACTTTTTATATTTAAACCTAAAATTCTTTATTAAAAACCTAGTAACTACTCCCTAATTATATACTTATAATTAATATTTTAAATTATATATTCTTACCTAATGTTTGACTACTATTTACTAATATTCTACTATCTAATAATATATTTAGCTAATATAAAGAACCTGTTTTATAATACCCTATACTATTAAATCTTTCTTAGCTATATATTTAACTATTCTCAAGTAGAATTTATATAGTTTTCTTATTAATAAATACCTAGTAATACTATATTTATTATTATTATATATAAATATAGCTTCTTTAAACTATATTACTTAGATAATAAGTAAACTACTAGTAAATACTCTAAAGTAATGCTCTAATATCTAGTATATTTACTCTATTTAACTATCTATCTATAAATAGTATATTATGGATAACTATTATTTAATTAATTATTCTACTATAAATTCTTCTTAAAATTAACTAGTAAAAAGTTTATTCCTATTACTAATAATTTTTTCTAGAATACTAAACTAGTATTCTATTTTTATATAAAATATTACTACTAGCTTTATAGTTATTATCTACTTTATTATTAGAATAAATATTATAAACTTCATAAACCTATCTATAATTACTAGGATAGTATTATATATATTACTATTTCTATATATACTTTCTGATAATCTTATAATAAAATCTATACTAATTTCTTAAAATAATCCTATTAGGATAAGTAAAAACTATAACTAGTTATATAATTTATATTTTAGTATTCTAATCCCCTAATAGATTTAATATAATATTATATAATCCTATAAATTTATAATTATATTACTTTAATAGAAATTCTATTTTATAAAATTATAAGTTTTATTAATACTTATATAACTTACTTTATCCTTATTATAATATAAATAAATAATTTTATATTTTAGGGATTCTATATTAAGTATAATTAATTTTCCTTAAAAAAGGAATATCTTTTCTCTATTTATTAAATATCCCTTTTATCTACTAACTACTTTCTAAGCTTTTTCTATATATACCTAATAATCTTTATTATAAATCTATAACTTCTTAATAACTTATTTAATATCCCTAGAATCTCCTATAAAATATACTATTGTATCTTTTATAAAACCTCTTATTATTAAATATAAAATATACTATATTAGAATAATAATCCTAGCCTTTTATAAATTCTCTTTACTTATTAGTATTTACTAGGTATTCCCTATTTTCCTATATATATTTTTACTATAAGTAACTATAGTTATAATTATTACTATTCTTCTAGTATTCCTAGTAAAATAATACCCTAGGGAAGTTAAGTAGCTTCTATTTCTAGGGCTAGTTTCTACGCTAAAATATTTTTCTTATACCTATATTATCTAAATAAAAACTTTTATTAACTCTAAACTCTTTTTAACTTTAATAACCTTTTAGTAAATATCTATTAGTAATAACTTAATAAATTATAATTTATCTAACAAAATTAGTAATATATTATAGTATTCTATTTCCCTTTTTATATAGTCTAGTTATCTAGATAATTTATCTACTAAATTAGTAATTCTAGGCTAGTATTCTAGATCCAAATCAAATACTGAAAACTTATAAATGTAGTAAGTAAACCTTCCCTAAAAATCCTATATTAGTACTATTATAATATTTATTAAAGTTTAATAATCTATTAAAACTATAAATTTCTTTAAAAATCCTAGTAAGTAATATTCCTAGTAGTTAAAGTTCTTAATAATAGCTAATAACTCTTATTAACCTATTCCCTATCTCTACTCTACTTTACTAAACTTCTTTAAATAATAAATAACTAGTTATTACTAGTTTTCTATTTTTTATAATAGGATACTTAAAATTACTTATTATAATATATCTATCTTTACTCTAATCTTTCTAATAAAATCCTAGTACTAGAAAATAATTACTAAGTAAAAAGTATTTTATAGTATTAAGAATATAGATTTCATATTTTCTAATTATAAGAAAGCTTTCTTTTCTATCCCCCCCTTAAGAAATACTATATATAGTACTATTACTCCTAAATAATTAGTAATAAATTTATAGTAAAAATTATAGAAACTTAAGAATACCTAAAATCCTTTAAATATTTTTAGTAATTTCTATTTAGTAATAGCCTAGACTTTTACTAGGTTTATTTTAATACTTTCCTAAATAATGATATATTTTAAAAAATTTATCTCTTCTATATAAAATTTATATTTAGAAAACTTAGTAAATAAATATATTTTATATAACCTAGTAAATACTTATAATAGTATTTTAATATAATTCTCTCTAATACTTATTATATATATTATAATATTATCTATGTATACTATATAGTATATATTAATTAAGCTAGTAAATATATAGTTAATATATACCTAAAACGTTACTAGTATATTAGTAAAACTAAATAATATTACTATATATCTATAGTAATTATATTATATCCTGAATATTATTTTTTAGTAATCTTCTAATTTAATCCTAATATAATAATAAATATCTTTAAAATTAATCTTTAAAATCTATATTATTCCCTAAAATCTATTTAAGAACTTCTTAATAAATAGTAATAAATATTAATTCTTAATTATAATTTTATAAAGATTTCTATAATTAATGTATAATTATAGGGAACTATTTTTCTTTAGAATAAAAAAAGTTAATATACCTATTTTACTTATAAATAATTATATATATTTATTTATTAGGTTTTCTATAATATATATTTTTAACTCTTCTAATTACTACTTATTTAGTAAATATATAAACTTATAAAGTAATTTCTTACCTAGTTCTAGTTTAATAATATACTTAGTATTTTTAAAAACTAGGACTAATTTTACTATAACTTTATTAAATACTTTTTATTTATTTATAAGTTCCCTAGGAATATCTATAATTATAATAACTTTATCTATTTCCCTAAAAACTTCTATATAAACCCTAAAATTATTACTTACCCTACTAATATATAATATATAAGTAATCCTATTATTCTTAATAATTTCTTAAACGAATATTTCTAGTTTAGTAATAAATATCTACTTATAATACTAAGTATTTATTTAGGTATTTATTATAATACTTTCCTAACTTATAAAGTCTTATTTTAATAGGAAGTCTATATATTTCTCTAACTAGTAAATACTAGTAAATAATTAGTATAATTTCTATAGATAACTATTTAAGTCTATAAAAAAATATTAACTAGTAATACTTCCCTAACTTTATTACTAAACTATTAAATCCCTCTAAAATAAATATAATTATTTTAACTAAAACTAATCCTAGTAATATTACTAGTTATTTACTAATGAAATCTATTTATGAGTATAAATCTATATTTACTACTATTTCCTTTTCTTTAATACCCTAGAGAATAATTATTAAGCTTTTAGTTATGTTTCTTATAAGGACTAATTTCTTAACTAGTATAAAGACTATTAGTTCTATTTCTATACTTATTTATTTCCCTAGATCTTTTTAATATAAAAACTAGTATTAATAACCTAAACTAAAATATAAAAACCTATAGTACTCTACTTTTAGCTAACTATTAGTATTAAATTTATATTTAGTTTAGATTTATAGTTTATAGTTCTATACTTTATTTTACTATATAAGAAATATACTTCTATAATCTATAATATAGCTAATATATATATATTCTTCTAACCTAGAGTAAATATAGTATTACCTAACTTACTAATATCTTATTACTATTTACTTAATATTAATAGGGTTAATAGATTTATTTAGTTTACTATTTTTAAAAATAGTAGTAGCTAGAATAATTATAAGCTTATATAAGTTTATTTATATTCCTTATCTTATATTAGTTTACTAGTATAGTACTATTAGAGTTCTTATAGTTTTTTAATTTCTATTATAATATTTCTAGTTTTTAAAATAAAAATATCAAGCTTCTCTATTTACTTTTTTAAGCTAAAGTATAAGTAGTAGAAGTAAATAAAAGCTTCTCCCTTATTCTAATTAAATCTAAGTATACTTAGGTTCTAATATAATACTATATAAGTAACTAGTACTCTCTTTATTATACTTCCTTAAGTTTCTACCTATATAACTTCTCCTATATCTCTAAATTAATATACTATTAACGAATAAATATTATAAAATTAGCTTAAATAGGTTTATTTTCTAAATTAGCTTTGTACTTTCTCTATTCTATCTAGAATTAAAATACTAGTTTTATAAATACTTATTAAATCTATTAGTTAACTATACTACTTAGTTAGATCTCATAACTATTCTTAATAATAGTAATTTAGTTATTAACTTATTCAACTATAAACTCTTCTCTTATTATTCTATAATTATATAAAAATAACTTTTCCTAATTTTTAAATAGTCTAAATACTACTAATTACTTAACTAATTATTAGATAAAAGCTATAGTTTACTCCTTATAAGCTTCCTATTATTTTTATATTTATTCTTAATATATTACTATCTAAGACTATATAATTTCAAGTATTTAACTACGAAAGGCTAGGCCTAAGCTATAATTTAGCTATAAGGAGTATAAATACTATTTATTTAGAACTAAGGAGTAAAAGAGAAGTTCTCGTGAAAGGTGTGAAAAGTCTACTTAAAAGTAATACTAGGGGCTTACTAGTAGCTTACTAGTACTTAACTTCTTAGGTATAGTTATTAGGACT
>RYZW01000308.1:20662-45285 GCA_004367215.1 Colletotrichum trifolii | reverse complement strand
AAATAGGACTACACGCGTTATACTTAGCTACGTTTGGTTACACAGAATATATACCAGATTTTACCCCCTAATTACATGTAATAGTATTTCAGGGGGTAATATATCTACTCATAGTCATAGTAGAAAGCAAGCTATTAGCCTTTCCTAATATTATATACTTATATAAAATATTTAATATCTTTTAATATATTATCTTAATCCTAATCCTATAAAAGTATTATGAATATTAGATTAATACTAGAATAATTTAAAAGTAAAAGATTATAGACTATTTAGAAAAGTATAATTATTAGTAATTTATATTTAAAAATTTAGACCTAGTTTTAATAGAGAAAAGTATAATTACTACTTATTATATAATTAGCTATTTATATCTATATTAAGGTTTTTAGGGGAATTATCCTCGCTACTTAGTAGATAGTTTCGGGGTAAACCTTATATATTAATATTACTATAATTATTTAGTTCTATAATATAAATAATATAGTATTCTAGAATATAATATATTTATCTAGTAATTTACTAGTAGTATACTAGTAGTTATTCCCTACTTATATAACCCTCTCTTAACTTTCTTTTATCTATATATTATAAATTAGGAATAATAAAAAAGCTTTTCCTTATTTTTATAGTTAACCTAGAAAAGCTAGAAAACTTATATTATAGGTTTTAGGTCTATTATATCATTTCAATTTTATTAAGAAAGAATATTATAATACTCTATTAATAAACTTAACAATATTTCGAAATAAAACTAAATTCTAATAATGCTTTTACTTATCTAGTTTATGATTTTCCAAATAAGCTTTAAGCTTATAAAGTATTCTTAAACTTCATAATTAGAGAAGATAATAAATAGCTCTACTATACTCTATAGCTTTTTTAACTATATTCTTAAATATGATACTATTACTAGTAATTCTTTATTATAAATAGTATAATTCTACTTAAGTAAAATAAGTCTAGTTAAATAATAAATAACTAGTTATAATATATTATCTTTATTTTCTTATAAGAAATAACTACTTAATACTACTCCTAAATAATCTATTTCTATTNTTACTATATATTACTCTAGATCCTATTAAACTATGATTAGTTTTAAGATAAATCTAAATTTAAATACTTCGAATATTTATTAGTATATAGTATCCTAGTAAAATAGTACTTTTCTCTATATTAATTATATAAAGATCTTTATTAACCTTGGAAAATAATTAACTAAATTAAAATAGAAGTTTATAAATCTAAAAGAAACTCTAAATATTATAGATATTCCTTGGAATTTCCTATTCTTATATAATTTTAACGTTCTTAGAATTATAGTAAATACTTTTCCCACTTTAATAATAAAGCCTAGATATTTTATTTACTTTACTAAGAATTTCTATTTCTCTAGGTTTAAGTATAGACTAGTTCCCTATAGTTACTTAAAAGCTTACTTAACTTAATCTTTATAGTTACTCTTTAACTTATTAATTATAAATAAAAATATTATCTAAGTAAATTATAATAAGGTTCTTAAGACTACTTTAGATTATATTATTAATATAGTATGAGAAGATTATAAGTATACTCATTAGCTTAAAAAAAGTAATAAGTTATTTAAATAAGTTAAACTAAATCTAAAAATACAATTTATATTGCTTTCTCTCTATAATATAGATATTATAAAAAGTTATATAAATATTAACTTTTATAAATTATATTGATCTAGATAATAAATATAATATTCCTTTAATTAGTTATGAAGAGTAATAATTATAAGTACTAATAGTATTAAAAATATAATAATCTACGCAAAACTACTATTTCCTCTTAAGTTTCTTAATCAAGAAAATAAGTATTTTAATGATATAAAAACTAGCTTAAACCTAACTTTTAACTATTAAGTCTATTATTTAGTATTAAACTTTTAAGAAGTATTCCTTTATTATATTATAGAGTAATCCTTATAATAAGTCTAGTTCTATTCTATCTAAGCTTTTCTTTAAGTAAATATAATAATTAAAGATCCCTAATAAAATAAAGAACTAGAAACTTTACTTGTATTAAGTAAATCTATAAAAAAGTATAAATAACTAGTAAAATCAATACTAGCTACGTTGAAGCTATAAATAATATAACTACTAAAACTATTTTACTTTATACTAAGTTAATTACTAACTACTTATATCTCCTTTCTCCTAAACTAGAAAATATTATAACTAGTAATTTAATAAAGTTTATCGATCTATCTATATATATCTCATGTTATATTACTAATAACTTAAATAGTTAAATTACCAACTATATCTATCTATATCTTATTCCTCATAAAGTTTAAAATAACTCATTAGTACTATAACTATAGCTTCTTGAAAATAATTAAGCATATTATTCTTAGGATTATATACAATAGGGTTTTAGATATCTACCTATTAAAGTTAATGTATACCCTAGATATTTTAGTAATATAAATCTCCTAATTAATATTCAAAATAGTATTGAACTAGTATAGTTATAGTAATATAATAAATATAAGATTTTACTATCTCATGAACTCTTTATTAACTATTTTATAATAATTATAAGTACTATTAACCTAAATAAAGATAGAATATTTATTATTTATTAATATATCTATTTCTATTATCTATATATTCTTATTCTAATTAACTACTAGTTCTAACTAGGATAGAGGCTAGGGTTGGCTATGGTTTCACAACTCTATATTAAAGATTCTAAAATCTATTATAATTATATGATAGTATTAAATAGTAATATAGTAATCTATCTAGCTAATATTATAACTAATAGTAATTATCTGAATTTAATAGGAAAAAGCTGGTTAGAGGTAATTTAGCTAGATATCCCCTACTTAAGAATATTTCTTTACTTATCTTATAACTAATTTAAACTTAATAAAAAAGTTAATAAATATCTATTTAGGCTCTTAAGAAAAAAAGCGCATTTTCTTAAAAGCCTAAATACTATAATAGGGATTCTTATAATCTTTAGTAGAATATTAGAAGAATAGATTAATAACTTAATTATACTATAATCTCTATATTATATAAGAATTACCAAAATATATCTAGACCTTAAATAATAAGCTAATTTATAAGAACTGCTAGAAATCCTTAAATCCCCTTATAAAACCCTAGTTAACTTCTAACTTATACTATATAGTTATCTACTATACAGGAAAATAAAAAGTATTACTATTAAAAAGGGTATTAATAAAGAATAGTTTCCTCTATAGAAGAAATATTTATAGTACCTATAAAAGTTTATTATAATCTTATTAGAACTATATCAAAATATTTTAGAAAGATTAGTTTTTATTTTCTATTAGGTTAGTCTAATATTAGTCTATTAAAACCCCTATTAGGAGTTCTAGAATAGTAGTATTTCTTATTTTTTTTACTATCTTCTATTTTCTTTATATAATCTACTATTTACTATTAAGTTAAATTTAGGTAAGAAGTTTATTGATATTAGAAACTAGTTATAAAAAATACTTTAGTAATACCTTAATAGTATTATAATAAACTTAAAAAGTTTACACATAAGGTAAAACTTCTTTACTAAACTATAGGGGTAGTAGTTATATAGAACCCTAATAATAACATCCTATATAAGCCTTAAGGCTCAGGTCTATAATAAATAATGAGAAATACTCCTAAGGTTTAGATAAATCCTTTCATTTTCGAAAATATATATTAAATTACTTATTAGTATACTATTATTATATACACCTCTAGTTAACTCATAAAAACTAAAAACTAAATATTTTAACTAAAGAGAAAATTCAGTAATTATTTACTTTAGATCTAGATTTCTCAAGCAAAATTTGAGACTTTAGATAAAAGTAACTATATAATTAATTTACTAGTTAAATTTACTATAATACTATATAGTAAGTATATTATAAAGAAAGACCTTAGTAATATTTTCTCTAAGAGTTTCTTATCTTTAATCTAAGTATTTTAATTTATATTTTCTAGGATATAGAATACTTTATAACTTCTTAAAAAACTCTTATAAGAAACTATATTTAGTATAGTATAAAGTTTATACTAATTAAAAACTATAAAGATACTAAGATCTTTATTTAGACTATAGAAATTATAAAAGTTAAGTTATATTTCTATAATATTACTTTTAATACTACTTTAGTTATTAACTTTATCTTTTTTTAATAGTTTTTAATAGTTATAAAAATAAAGCTATTAGTAGGATATTAAGCTAGATTACTTATCTTAATTATAGAAAAATAATTATTTTAGAACTGTAATTATTAATATTTAATATAACTAGTAAATCCTTAAGTATTATATATTCTATAAGAGATTAACTATTTTAACTATATAATTAGTATAATATAAGCTTTTTCCTAGATATTATTAGTATTAGTAGTATACTATAGATATTATTTAAAGATTTCTAACAAAATAGTAAATAGCTCTAGTACTAGTATTGAAAGTATTTTAATAGAGAGTTTCTAAACTATTTTATCTTCATTATATGAAGTATTCGGATTACTAATAAGTATTTAAAATATAATAGTTACTAGTTTATTTAGGAAGAATATGAGATATATAATATTAGGAAAACCAAGTAAAAGACTTACCACGTAAAATATAAAAGTATTTTATATATTACCCCTAAAAAGTATATTACATTTAACTTATACCCCTATTACTAAAACTATAGTAATTATACCTCTACTTTAATATTTATAAACAAAACTACTTATTACTTTTAAGACTTCTATCTTATTAACTATATTAGAACTATAATAATAAGAATATTTAAGAGTTTTATTATACTTTTTAGGTACTAGTATAGTATAAGTATTAAGGCTTATAAATATAATAATGAAGTCTTAAGTATAAGAAATTAAAATTAAACTTTATTTCTTAAAGTATATATCTTAAACTATCTACTTTATATACCTAAAATTAAAACAGAAATATTAAGTATATTAGAGTAATTACTAAAACTTATATAAAGGCTTTAAAGTAAATAAATAAACTACTTTATAATTTCTAGTTTAAAACCTTATAAGCTATAGTATTCCTTTATAACTAAATACTAATATACTATTCAGGCTAGTAAAAACTATACTAGAAGCTTCATAAAGTTATTTAAAAGGATAATACTATAAGGCTAGATTTGACTTATTTTTATATTTATAACTGTAAATACTTTATTCTAATTATAGATATACAGTTGAAACGTAACTAGCTAGCTTACCTCAAAAAGTATACTTTTATTAGCTTTTTAATTAGATATACTTTAACTAACTAATATAAAGTATAGAACTTACTCAAAAATAGAAGTATAATAATATATAATATCCCTTTTAATAAAAACTTTTGTTTTAATGGAACTTTAGTTTTTTATAGGCTAATTTTAAATAGTTTAATTCTAATAAAATCTCTAAATAGTTATAAGAATAAATAACTATAGTAAAACTACTTAAGGCTAGTTTAGTTATTTATTTAAGCTTAAGTAAAAAGCCTAATAAAATAGTTAATATAATAAGAGATAGTTCTAATAGTTTGAGGTTTCGTATTTATATAATAACTATTTCTTAACTTTATAAGGTATTTAAAACTATAAAGTTTGTATGAATAACTTTTCTAGAATTACTTATTATATTTTTCTAGAATCTTATTCATATAGATAAGATTGTAAAAAAGTGAGGAGTTTAGGTATCCCTAGAAAAAGTTAATTATAAAGGATAGATAAAATACTATATTAGAATAACTAAGAGATTTTTATTTAAAACTACTTTTTTAACTAGTACTTTTTAGTTATTTTAAAATATTTTAAAATAGCCCTATTTATATTTATAGAATTATATAAATAGTTAACTAAGTAGGATCCTAGAAATTTAGTTTCTTACAAAATTATAAATTATAGATAATAAGACTTTTAATAATAAACTTTAGCTATGAGGTAAATTAGTTATTAGAGAATATTTAAAGTATAGGGGAATAGAGGTTCTCATTCTAGGAATCCTATAATAAAAACTATTATTATTATTTATATTGTATTTAAAAATACTTATTTATCTATATTCTAGAATAATAATACTAGTTAAATAAACTCCTTTAGGAGTTATACTAAATTATATTCCTAGAGTAAAATTAGTAGGGTTTTTGTAAGACATTTGAAGATTTTAGGGTATTACTAAGTTGATACTTATAAACTTAATAAGTATAAGTACCTCTTGAAAATTAAAGCTTATCTAGTTATTCGTAGAAATTGATAGCTACGAGATAATTACGAGACTTATATAGTAACTCTAGTAAGTATATTATTTCAAACCTTTATAGTAATTACTAATAATTTTAGTTTTAAGGTATTTGAATAGAATGTAATTAATACTTTTGTATATATGATATTTAATAAACTTATTTGTATAGAAATACTACTAGATTATTAAATATTAAATAAGCTTTCTTACTTAAATAATATACTATATAGCTTTTAGAAATTTCCCCTTTTCTAGTAATACTATTTAGAAATAAGTTTTAAGTATTTTAGTTTTAAACTTACCGCGGGAAAGCTATATTACTAACTTAAGAAGTATATTATTTTCTTCTTTTATAGTAATAATTATAGATTCTATTTCCTCTTAAAAATACTTTTAAAATACTTATATTATTAGTAAATACTCGCTTAATATAGTAGTTTAACATCTAGCTAGCTCTTACTATCATAGTAAAAGTAATAGGTTCGAATCCTGCGGTAAGTAAGCGTAACTAGTAAGTATATATATATTTTCTAATTATATAAACTAAGTATAGTAACTACTACTAGTTAGTTGCTTTTACTAATAAGTATTAATAACTAGTAACTATTAATAGCTAGCGACAAGTACTACTAGCTAGCTAGTATTAGTATTATATAACCTACTATAATCCTTCAAGAATAACTATAACGGATAGGCCTATACTTTCCCTATTTGTTACTTATTATATTAACTAACTATATTTACTGCCTGAGGTTTTCTCTGTTTAAATAGTTCCTTAGAACTAGTAATATCTACAACGTTTATATTATACTAGGTATAGCTTCCTTTATAGAGATCTCGAGAGGCATATGACTTTAAATAGATCAGAGACCTTCAATATAACCACATATTATTAGTAAACTTCTAAAAAAAGTATTATTTCGAGGGAAATAAAAATTTATAGTAATTCCTTAGTATTAAAATTAATCGAGATTAAGTAGTATGATAGTTATAATTCTTATAAGTAATATATATTGAAAAGCTTTTTAAGTATTTTATAAAATATTCATAATATATTAAGTAATTCGAAACCCTTCTAAAACCTAATAAACTTTTCCTATAATATAATTAAGCTTCTTATATAGAAATTGAATATTACTAATAAGATATTAGCTTTATTAATTATACTATAGTAATAATAAGACTAGATATTACTTATATAGTAAACTAATTATTACGTTTTAACTAAAACTCTTTAGATAACTGCGATATAGAAACTAAATAAATAACATAATACTTTAATAAAATAAAAAACTTCCACTTCAAGTTTAATTATAAAACTAGTAATCTATTTAATAGCTTTATTATTATTATTATAGATATTAGCTTTATAGATAACAATAATAATCAATAAAGTTTTTTTATACATATTATATATGTCTTTAAGAAGCTTAATAGTATAAGAAGCTAATAGATAAGATATTATTACTACTTCAGTAACTAAAATAAAACTTTTAGTATTACCCTAAACTACTTAAGAAACTATTTCTATTAGTTATTTTATTATTATATTCTAAGTAGATTTTATAATAAATATATTTAATAAAAATAAAATATATAAGCTTTACCTAACTATTTAAATCTAGTATAATAACTAATAAATAATATATTTTATAATAGCTAAAATAGTATAGCTATATGCAAACTTGATATATAAAGATATCTAAAACTACTAGCTATACTAAGAAAAGTAGTAAAGGTATTTTAAAATTAAATATATATTTGTAAGTAACTTTATAGCTAATAGTTCTTTAAATCTTCTATAGAATTACTAGTTTAATATTTTTATTATTTAAATTAATATAATAGACTAGTCAAAGTACTTAAGAGTATAGTAAGAAGAGGAATTTTAAGAAATTAGGGGTATTAGAAGTATAGAAATACCTAAGATACTTTCTAGTAAATAAGAAATACCTAAATAACCTTAAAATAATACTATTTTTCTTATTCTAAGAGTAGAGGTTTAATAAGGATAATAGGGTTATAAAAGAGTTTCTTATAAAATATAAATAAAAGGTTTAACTAGTATTATTCAAAAAGCTAGCTTATAAGCAAAGCCTTTAAAGCTAGAAAGGTATATTAGGAATAATATACTCGAGAAATAGAGTTTTCGCTAGGTAAACCTCGGCTGGTGGTACTATTTCTATAAGCCTTACTTTACTTAAACCGCTCGAAATAGAGCCTCTCGCGGCGTGTGTAGTTACGTTGAGTTATATATAATATATACTAGATTTTGCCCCCTAATAACTTGTAACATTTCTTCTTCTTCTTCTTCATAAAGCCTTGAGTATTCTAAAGTAGCATATACATAGCTGTAACGTAGCCGTAGCCTTGCCGTACACGTTATTGTAAGTCTGCGAATTAATCGAAATAGCTATAGCTGTTGTTTTTGTGATTTTCGGGGTTTTTCGAGGGATCCGTGAGATCCGTAATATCAGTAGGATCAGTAGCCTTCGTAGTAAACGTAGCCAGCCCTCTCATTATCGCTTTTGTTAATTTTCAACGTTTTTGCCGTATATACGGCTGTAGCCGTAGCCTACGTAGCCGTAGTATCCGTAGCCGTAATATCCGTAGCCTCCGTAGCTATAGCTAACGTAGCTATTAAATAAATAGTTGTATTCGAATATAGTTAATAGCGTTAGTTTGCGAATAGGTCACTTAGTCTATTAGTCAAGTAGCAGGTTTATTAAGATAGCATAAAAGTATCTCTCCGTCCTAGTCTAGAAAACTAAAAGAAGAATAATCCTAGGTAGACCTCTATTGAAATAAGGTATAGTTGTAACTACTAAATAGAATAAAACAAAAGAACCTTCTATAAAAAGACTATAATACGGCTAGTATAGCTATATTAAAAAGGGGTAAATTAAAGGGTAAAAATAGCTTGTCTTACTAATTATAACTAGCTAGTTATACTACGGTTAAATATATAGCTATAGAGGGCTATAGCTTTATGTATAGCTATGTAGCCACGTAACCTATATAGCTTAGTAACCCTATATAGCTTAATATAGCCCCATACGGCTCAGTAGCCCTATAGCTACCTAGCCTTATTACACTACCTTATTCCTATACTCTAAGTTAACCTTGTAATAGATATATTTAATAAAAATAAAATATACAAACCTTACCTGACTGTTTAAGTCTAATATAATAACTAATAAATAATATACCTTATAACTATTAGAATAATATAACTATTTATAAAATTATAATATATAAATATCTATAATTACTAGTTATAGTAAAGAATCTAGTAAAAGTATTTTAAGATTAAATATATATTTTTAAGAGACTTTATAGCTAAAAACCTTATAAAGTTTCTCTAGAACTACTAGTTTAGTACTTTTATTACTTAGATTAATATAATAGACTAGTTAAACTATTTAAGATTATAGCGAGAAAAAGAACTTTAAGAAATTAGGAATACTAGAAGTATAGAGATACCTAGAATACCCCTTAATAAATAAAAAACACCTAAATAACCTAAACATGGTACTACTTTTCTTTCTACAAAAGTAGAAATTTAATAAAAGTAATAGAATAATAAAAAAACCTCTTATAAAATATAAATAGAAAGTTTAAGTAGTATTATTCGAAAAAGCTAGTTTATAAGTAAAGCCCTCGAGGCTAGAGGAGCATATTAGGAATAATATACTTGAGAAATAAAGTTTATTCTAGTTAAACCTTAGATACTAACACTATCTCTATAAACCTTACTTTATTTAAACTAGTTAAAATAGAACTTCACGTAACACGTATAGCTATATTTATTACATATAATATACACTAGATTCTACCCCTTAATTATATAAAATAGGTTTTATAGAAACTTAATTTAATATACAAATAGTTTAAATGACAATAATTATAGCTAGATACTTCTATATTTATCTTATAATTATCCCTTTATAAATAACTATATAAATCTCGATAATATTTCTATTTTATTATAAAAGTTATAGAAGAATGATAGATTACTATATACTTAATTTTTATATCTCAAAGTAAATACTTTATTCTATTCTATTTTTAAGAAGTTTAAAAAGTTCTTAATTTTATAATTTTAGTAATTACTTTTAACTATTTATATTAAGTCTTAGTTTTATAAAATGTTTTTTTATATTATAAAGATATAACGAACAGACTACATAGTATACCTAGTAACTAGCTAGCTAGGTATTAGAATAGTTTTTAATAGAAGGATTATAACTTAGATCTTTTAAATAATAATCTATATAGTAATATAGACTTTACTTATATATCTAAACCTTTCTTAGTCGAAACGTTTAGTTATATTCTTATAATTCTATTATTTCTACCTAAATTTTCAAGCGACTAGTATAGGTAAAGATATTAAGTAATAAGTAATATTATAAAGAATAGCTACTTTATAGGTATAGATTTAATATAAACCTCGACAAACTTTAATAATTAGTATTCAGTTTAGTAGAAGTATATAGTAAGACTATTACTATTATACTATATTATTACTAAAGATTAAATAAGTAAAATAATAGTAATAATAAGATAATTACTTTAGGGGAAAGTAACTTTTAAAAGAAATATTTCTTATATATAATTTAAAATAATTTAAAGTCTAGTAATAATATGAGCTTTTACTAGTAATAGATTAAAGATATTAAGAAAAGGTAATTATTAGAAAATGTTATATAAGATATATTTTATAAGACGGAATATTTATTTCTTAATATAAGAGGAAAATGTAAAGCGACCTCTACTATACTTCTAAATCCTAAGTAGTTACTAGGTTTTCAGTAACTAATACTTAGATTTAATAAATAATCCTAAGTATTATTATAGCTACTATTCCTATTCAAGCTAGATCTAGTAAGTATTATAAGTAAGATACTTAAAACTATATAATCCTAGATAGTAATATATTAAAAATAGATATAGAAATAATAAAAGACTTATAAGGGGTAGATTATAGCTTTTATCTAATAACTAGCTGAGTAATTAGTAATATTTAAATTACTTAAGAATTAGGAGAAACTACTTTTATATAATTATAGAATAATAGGGGAAGAGTTTATAATTAAGTAAATTAATAACTAAATTACTACTATTAAGGATAATTACTAGATCTAACTAGGTAGTATAGTAGATTAATAGATCTAGTAAGTATTTATAAAACTAGTATTTTAATTATAGATAGAATAGAGAAACTATAAAGCTAGCTTAGAAGATAAATTTATTTAGGCTAATTGTATTATATTTATTCACTAATAGTATATTAACCTAGAGATATAGGAAAAGTTATATAAGTAGAAGTTTAAAGAAATATAATAAAGAGAATACTAGTTACTTATGTACTATTATACTAAGTAATTAGTACTATACTAGAATTTAAATATATTTAGATTTAATTAGAGTAAAAGAAAACCTTTTATTTATTTCTACTACTTATACCTTAATTTAGAAAGAGAAATAGAGAAACTTAATATCCCTATCTTCAAAGCTAGAGAGATTATAATAGAAACTAAAAAACTATAGGAACTCTAATAATATTATACTAGTAAATTGATATAAGATAGGGGGTATAAGTAAATTTATATAGACTTATAACTATTCTAGCTACTATTACCTTTAAGAGGAGTAAGCTAAATAGGTCTATTAATATTATTAATACTAAGTAAATAGTAATACGTACTAATAGGTTAAATAATACTATACTTATCCTAAACTAGAAAGATATGTATATATTAGCTATACTATAAATTATAAAGATATATTTCTTATATAATAAAATAAAGTATAGAACTATAAACTATAAGTCTAAAGTAAACGTAAACTTAATACTAATAACTAGCTAAAAATAGAATATTATAAACTTTTATACTTTAATCTAAACTATTAATACTAATTCCTATATTAAAGAGATCTAGGGAAATAAATAAGTATAGAAATAGAACTAATAATCCCTATACTAACTGAAAAGTTAGTTTTTATAGGAAAGATAGTTAAAAGCTTAGTAATTGTTCTCTAAAGTATTAAAGAGAGAGAAATAGTAGTAAATATAGATTTATATTTATAAGTAAATCTTATTAGTAAATAGCTAATAATATTACTAAGATTAATATATTTTTATAGATTTAAATAGTTATTTATAGAAGTTATACTAACTATTTACTAATACTTATTAGCTAGAAAGATATATAGATTTCTTATTAAGATGAGACTTTATAAACTAAGAAAATATTATAATAGATATTTAAATATATATTTAATATTATAAATAGATATCTATTACTAAACTAGAAATATTTATTTAACAAATTATTAAGAATAATAGGATTACTTATATCTTATATACTATATATTAGTAAATTAAATAATAACTTTAGGGTTTATATAGAAATCTTGAAAGAAATAGATAAAGTTATCATAACTTTAGATATCCCTAGGGAATTTATAAATAAATAGGGAATATTAAACGGAATTATAATAGAATTGATCTTAGTCTTCAAAAATACTAAATATATTATTAAACTAGAGCTAAGTAAGAAACTACTTTATAAGCTTATATATCTACTAAATAAATAGTAATTAGCAGAGTTAAAAGTATTTATTATAGAAAACTTAGTAAATAGATATATATAGTTATTTATAGATAAAGTAGATATATTAATCTTTTTTATTCTAAAAAGAGATAACTCTTTATACCTATATATTAACTATAGAAATCTTGATAAAGTTATAATTAAGAACTAGTATTTATTACTACTTATTAGTAAGCTCCTAGATAGATTTCAAGAAATAATATAGATCTTAAAACTTTACCCTAATAATACTTACTACTATATTAGGATTAAATTAGAAGATTACAAGAAAATAGTATTTAAGATATAGTACAACTATTACGAATATATAGTAATACTATTTAGTCTTACTAATATACTAGTAATCTTTTAAATATATATTAACTATATACTTACTAGTTTAATTAATATATACTATATAGTATATATAAGTAATATAATAGTATATATAGTAAATACTAGAGAAAACTATACTAAAATACTATTATAAATACTTACTAAGCTATATTAAATATATCTTTTTACTAAATTCTCTAAATATAAATTCTATATAAAAGAAATAAGTTTCCTAGGGTATATAATTATTTAGGAAAGTATTAAAATAAACTTAGTATAATAAACAAATAATATAGTATATAGTCTGAAAGTAGGTTGTTAAAAGGTATATCTTCTTCTAACTAGAATAAAGCGTCCAAACACGCTTAAATAGAATAATAAATATCTTATATAAACTACTAGAGTTAAATAATAGCTAGTAGAGTTATATAGTAGCTTTAGTACTATATATATTCTTATATACCCCCCTAGTAGTAGAACTACTAGAGATACTTTTATATTATTTAATTAATATACTAAATAAATAAAATAGGGTAAATAGTTCTTAAAATAAATCTTCTAGCATTTAAATAAAAGAAACTAATAAAATTATTATAATCTATTATATATTTAACTATTTTTATTATATATCGGTAAGAGTAATTAGTTAATTCTTTCTAAAATTACCAGTAATCTAATTTTTATATATACTATGAATAAATTAATTATTAATTTTTAACTTACTAGACTTTTTCTTCTCCTCTATACTAATATTCTTAATAATTACCCTCTTACTTATAAGTAATATATTTCTAGTAATATAGTATCTATATATTAGCTTAAAGTATAATAATATATATTAGCTATTATTAATATTCTAACTATAGGAAAAACCTCTCGAGACTATTAAGTATAATACTATTATACCTATTCCTAAATAATATAATATTACTAGTAATTTTCTAAAATACTTAATATCTTACTCTATAAAGTATTTAGTATTTATATTTACTAACTATATCTTTAATTTAGAGTAATTACTCCTTAACTTAAACTTAAAAAGAAACTAAGATTTATAGTTTAAAGTTATTTTAGGTATTTTCTTCTCTTATCTACTTAATAAGGATAATAAATTATAAACCTGAAATATTTTTCTATATTCTTTTTAAGAATTTTTCTTTATTTAGTAGTTCTTATCTAATTATTTCTTATTTAAAATATTTAATTATTATTTCTTTCTTTATACTTCTCTCTCTATTTAAGCTTTTATTCTCTTTAGTAATTCTATCTGAGAATATTTAATTCCTAAGATTTAAGCCTAAGTTAATTCTATTAATAAGTAATACTTTATTAGTACTTTAAATTTTTTAAATTAGTATAAGGGTTAGTTAATTCAACTAAGATTATTTATTTAGTTATATTTTAAAAACCTTCCTAATTTACTTAAGTATTTATTGCTAATTTCTAAATATATTAAAATACTAAAATTAAGTAGTATTATAAAAAAGTACTACTTTATCTAAAGATTTTACTATTAGTATTAATTTAAAATATCTTTATAATTACCTAAGGAAAACTATTACTCTAAAGTTCTTTTTTAATAATAAAGAATATAACTTAATTAGAGACTCCTAAGAAAAATAGGAAATACTTAGGCTTATTAGTAATAATAATAAAATAGAAAATAATAATAGAAATACTAAAAAAGTAACTAAACTACCTAAGAAATATACAAAAGTAACTATTAATATAATATATAAATCTTCTTAGATTAGAAACTAAGAGGTTTTATTAAAGATTAATAATCTTAAATATTAACTAGAAGCTACTAAACGATAATTTACTAAACCTAGCCCTAAAGCTACTACTTTAAAGAGAACCCTTATAAAATCTACTTTTTCTAAGAAAGGTAAATTAGTAGAGGATTATAAAGAATACTTATTCTAAATAAATACCTTTAGAGATTTATAGCTAGTATAAACTATCCCCTATATAAAGTATTATTCTAGCTTTATTTCCTTATATAGCTTTTATTTTTATACTATTAGTATTAGTAAGTGAGACTTAATCTCTAACTAATACTACTAGTAGAAGAATAGATTAAGAAATACCTATATTTTAGTTTTAAATTACATTTATAAAGTATTTAAAAGTTATTTAGAAGTTCTAAAGATCCCTAATACTAATAAAATAAGTATTTTAACCTAAAACTTTTTATTCAAGTCTAATTATTTTTAGTTAAAAAATAAGAAGATTAATATTATAAAGAAGTTTACCTACTTCGAGTTATAATTAATATAATAGAAGAACTTTAAGGTTAACTTTATTAAAAATAGAAATAAGCTAGAATCTACTACTAGAATACCTATTACTAAATAATTTTCTCTAGTTTAGGTATTTTAACTAGTTTAAGTTTTCTAGTTTATATTACCCCCCTAGCTAATTTAAGCTTCCTAGTTTATATTACTACTCTAGTTAGTTTTGAATAGCTATATCTCTAGTTTTTTAGTAATAGAGATAAGTTCCCTAGTTAATAGACTTTTTATACTTTAGCTAGTTTATAACATATTTAGAGCTCCTTAGCTTATTCCTAGAGTAGTTAGAAGATATAGATATAGTTATATATCTAGTTTTAGATAGTTACTTTTAGTTTAGGCTTAAGCTCCCCCTCTCCTTATAGGATATAGTATTAATTTCTATATACCTATTGCTATATCTCGCCTACCTATTTAAAACTTAGAGTTTAATTTCTTAGTATTAAGCTAAATAAAGGCTTATCTCGAGGGTTTCGTTCCCCCTAAGTAATTAGAAGAGTTCTAACGTACTCTCGCTCTCTATATTAATACCGCGAAAACTTTCTATTAAGGGTAAGGATTGATTTAGCTATCGTCGACGGTAGCGTTAACCTATATCTGAATTACGTCATAATATTTCTTAGTCTCTTTATAATTAGATTCTCGAACAATTTAAAACTTAAGATCTACTAAATAGTAGTTAAAAACCCCTAGAATAATAAGTATATAGGGGATAGTATTTTTAGTTTTCTCTTAAATAATATTCTCTTATTTAAGCTATTTGTTAAATTTAAGTAGTTTAAGTATTTTCGAGATATCAAAAATAGGTTTAATATCTAGATTAATATATTACTATATATTTTAGCTAGTTATATAGAAGTGAAATATAATATACTAATAGTTAAAGTTAGAGCTATTAGATAGTTTAATTATTATATTAAAACTACTAGTAATTAAATATACTATTTTCGAGTAATAAGTTAAAGAACTAATAAGATAGATTAAAAAGGATTTCTTTTATATTTATTAATTATAAGTAGTTTAGAGATAATTAAATATAACTAAACTTATAATTATAATAAATAAATAATATAGTATATAGTCTAAAAATAGGTTATTAAAAAGTATATCTTCTTCTAACTAGAATAAAGCATCCGAATACGCTTAAATAGAATAGTAAATATCTTATATAAGCTATTAGAGTTAAACGGTAGCTAGTAGAGTCGCACGGTAGCTTTAGTACTATACGTATTCTTATACCTAGTAAAAATCTAAGCTATCGCTAAATAGAAACTACTAGAAATATTTAAAAAACTTTAAATATTCTTAGGTTTCTATAATTTTTACTATAAATTTATTACTAATTATTTAGGAGTAATAGTACTACTTATAATACTCCTTGATAGGAAAATGAAAAAGAAAGTTTTTTTATAACTAGAAAATACGAAATCTATATTCTTAGTACTATTAAATACTTTTTACTTCGTAACTATTTTCTAGTACTAGAACTTTATTAAGAAAACTAAAATAGAGATAAATACGTTATAATAAGTAATCTTAGGTATCTTATTATAAAAAGTAGAAAGCTAGTAGTAACTAGTCACCTACTACTCGAAAAGACTTAGTAAAGTAAATTAGAGATAGGGAATAGGCTAATAAGAACTATTAATTATTATTAAAAGCTTTAACTACTAGAAGTATTACTTAATAGGACTTTCAAAAAGTTTTATAATCCTAATAAACGATGAAACCCTAATAGGTATTATAATAATACTAATACGGGACTTTCAGGGAAAACTTATTTACTAGATTTATAAGTTTTTAGTATTTAACTTTAATTTAAAATATTAGTTTAGGGTTACTAATCTAGTAAATAGATTATCTAGATAACTGAACTATAGAAAAAAAATAGAATACTATAATATATTACTAACCCTTATAAATAAATTATAACTTACTAAACTATTATTAGTAAATACTTACTTAAAAATTACTAAAGCTAAAAAAGCTTAGAGTTGGTAAAAGTTTTTTTTAAATAATATAAATATAAGAAAAATACCTTAATATAGAAACTAGACTTAGAAATAGAAGTTACTTAACTTCCCTAAAATATTACCCTACTAGGAATACTAGGAAAATAGTGATAGTTATAGTTATAATTATTTATAGTAACAATTCACATAGGAAAATAGAAAATACCTAGTAAATACTAACAAATAAAAAGAACTCGTAAAAAGCTAGGGTTATTATTCTAATATAATATATCATATATTTAATAGTAAAAAGCTTTAAAAACGAAATAATATATTCTATAGGAAATTTTAAAGATATTGGATAAGTTATTAAAGAGTTATAGATTTATAATAAAGATTATTAGGTATATATAGAAAAGGCCTAGAAAGTAGCTAGTAGATAGAAAGAATACTTAGTAAATATAGAAAGAATACTCCTCTTCTAAGGAAAACTAGTTATACTTAATATAAAATCCCTAAAATATAGAATTATTTACTTATACTATAAGAAAAGTAAAATAAATTATATAAGTACTAATAAGACTTATAACTTTATAAAATAGAATTTCTATTAAAGTAATATAGTTATAAATATATAGAACTATATAATATTATATTAAATTTACTAGGGAATGAAAATATTAAAATATAAACTATATAGCTAGTTATAATCTCTACTTCTTTTAGTAGAACTAATTTAAGAAATTAATATAGATTCTATTATAAGATTACTAGAAAGTATATATAGAAATAGTAGTATATATAATACTATCCTAGTAATTATAAATAGATTTATAAGATTCGTAATATTTATTCTAATAATAAAGTAAATAATAGCTATAAAATTAGTAGCGATATTTTATAAAGAAGTAAAATATTAGTTTAGTACCCTAGAAAGTATTATTAATAATAAAGATAAACTCTTTACTAGCTAATTTTAAGAAGAATTTATAGTAGAATAACTAATTAAATAATAGTCATTAATAGTATACTATTTATAAGTACATAGTTAAATAGAATAAATATACTAGATATTAGAGTATTATTTTGGAGTATTTACTAGTAGTTCGCCTATTATCTAAATAATATAACTTAAGGACCTTATATTTATATATAATAATAATAGATATAATACTACTAAATACTTACTAATAGAAAAACTATATAGGTTCTACCAAAGAATAATTAAATATTTAACTAAGAAAAACTTAGTAGTATAAAGTATTATAGAGTAAATTATTTATATTAGCTAAATATATTACTAGATAGTAGAATAATAGTAAATAGTAATTACAGGTTAAGTAAAAGTATATAACTTAAGATATTAATTACAAGTATATAATTAAGGAGTAAGTATTAGGTTTTTAATAAAGAACTTTAAATTTAAATATAGAAACTTACTACTAAAATATATTAAAATCTTAATTACTAAGAAAATAGGAGAATAAATATATAGGGTATATCTACTAAAATAGTACTATTAGATATATAATATATTCCTTATCTTTTTATTAGAACTATAAATAGAATAGTAAAAAAATACTAATAACTAAACTATCTTTCCTAAATTAAAAAATAACTCTATAGAATAAAAACTTAAAAGTATTATAATAAAATAAAGAAGGGAAAGAAATAGTAACTTTTTATAAAATAGGCTAAATAACCTATAGAGTATAATATATAAGAGACTATAATTAACCTAAGTAATATATAAAAAACTATTTAGAAATTAGAAAAAAAGATAATTAAGTACTATAAGAAATAAAATAATTAACCTATTCTTAATACTAATAACTTAGTAATTATATCTTAAAAGAAGAGAAAAAACAATTCTATTAACTACTTAAATAACTTAAATACTAATCTTAAAAATATATCCCTAAATTAGATATACTAATATATCTTAGTAATAACTTAGTAATAACTTAGTAAAAACATATATAACAAAAAGAATTATTATACTTAGAACTTAAGTATATTCTTATAAAAATATCTCTAATTTCTTTTTAGAAAAATAATAGAAATAATAAGTACTATAAGTATAATAAGTATTATAAGTATAATAAGAATAGGTATTAGAATTATAATAAATACTATAAATATAGTAGTTTTCTTAGTAGCTTTCTTAGTAGCAGAAACCTTCTTTATAGAAATAGCTTTCTTAGTTAATATAGTCTTGTAAAGGATAGTAAACTTTTAAGTAGTAGACTAGTAACTACTAGATATAGAAGTAATAAGAATAAATATAAAATTACTATAAATTTTATACTTTCTCGTAAGAAGTTCTTTATCTTCTTTTTCTTCCTTATCTTCCTCCTTTTCCTTATCCTTATTATTAAGAGAAAAATAATACTAAGAACTTACTAAGTAGATTTCAGAAAATAAAATACAAGTAACAAATATAGATAGGTTAGTATTACTAGTAATAAGGCGGGGAGCCTATAAAAAAGTCTCTATAACCTTAGATTCTTTATTCTCGTTATTATAATTATTACTCTTTCTACTATCTTCTGAAAGGTATAGTAAATATAAGGTATGAACCTAGTAAAGTATAGTAATATTAGAACTACGAGGAATAGGGTAATTACTAGTAATAATAACGGGGTATAAGAATATTTTACATTCTAAATATTTAGTAATATAGCAGTAAACATCGTTATTAAAACAAAAAAGTATTATAATAAAATAAATCTTAATACTTTTAGGGACTAAGGTATAATAAGGATTATCGAGAAAATAAAGTAATACTTCCTCTAGAGTATAAGTAAGACTATTATTCTAAAGATAAGTAAGTTATATAGTAGATAGATAACAAAACACCTCAGTTCTATTTTCTAGAGCATTACTTTATCCAATTAATTAGTAATAATAATATAATAAACTTTCAGCGATTTATAGTAAGAATATATATAAAATATAAGTATTTATAGATAAGAAATATCTCTTATAAGAAAAACTAATCTATAACTAGCTTTTTCTTCAATACCCCCTTAAAAGAATTATAAATAGTTTTACCTACTTTATACTACTTTACTAATAGCTTATAAGTATATAGAGTAGCTTACTTTTATATTTAGAAATTATCTCTCTTCACTTAAGTATCTAGCGATAAATTATAGCTTAGTTCTAAGTCACCTAGGTAGCATTATATAACTTAAACAGAACTTAAAACGTAAAATATTAATAATAAATAGCAAAAGAACAATAAAAAAATAACTTATTTTATAATACTTCTAATTCTTTTATAAAGAATATACTTTATTAAGTAATTACTAATAATATCGAATAGCTTCTTAGTATTAAAGTAAAACGAAGGAAAATAACTAGAATAAAATAAATAGTCGCTAGGTCGAAGCCAAAAACACCTTTATAAGCAACATTATCCCTATTATAAACAAAAAAGTAAAATATAGTAATAATAGACGTAATCTATAATATCTTCACAAAACATATAATATAGTTATAACGAAGAAAAACAGAGGAATAAAGAAATAAAAATATATAGAAAAGAGAAATAACAGTAAACTAAATAGTAAATATAAAGAAGTATCTAGGAATAGAGTACTACGAAAACGAAAAATAAGAAAATAATAAGGTATATATAGAAGAAAATAGAAAATACTCGCTAAATATATAGTAAAGTCTAATAGGGGATTATAGCAAATTTCGAAAAGCTATTCCTAATAAATAAATACCGCGAAATCAAAAATTTTAAAATATTACCGGGATAATAGTAAATATATTTATAAATAATAGAAAAAGTAGATAAAAACCCAATACTACTATTAGTAAAAGTAAATTCCATTATTCAGACTATAAAAAGTTAATAAAATAGATAATAATATTATAACAATATAATTACTAGTATTAAAAGAAGTATTATATATAATAAATAGTTAATAGTAAGGTATAGGTTTTATAGGGGATATTAGGAGTATATAATTATAAATTATATAGAATAAATAGTTAGTAATATAGTATAAGCTTTATAATAAACGTTAAAAGTATATAACTATAGCTTTAGGGACTAAGGTTCTCGGAGGGGGGATAGTTATAAAAATATAACAAATAGACTATGTAGTATACCTAGTAATTAGCTATTATATCTACTATTATTATATATAAATATAGTTTCCTTAAATTATATTACTTGGATAATAAATAAACTATTATCAAGATATAATAAATAAACTATATAATACGCCTAGTAACTAGCTAGCTAAGTACTAGAAAAGCTTTTATTAGAAAAGTTATAACTTAGATCTTTTAAGTAATAGTCTATATAGGAATATAAACTTTATTTATATATCTAAGTTTTTCTTAGTTAAGACTTTTAACTATACTTTTATAATTCTATTAGTTCTATTTAATTTTTTAAGTAACTATAACTTAGATCTTTTAAGTAATAGTCTATATAGTAATATAGACCCTACCTATATATCCGAACCTTTCTTAGTTGAGGCTTTTAGCTATATTCTTATATATTTATAATATAAATAATAATTATAAACTATTCTTAGACTCTAATAGTAATACTCTAGAATTTATAATAGAAAATATTAACTTTATTTCTAATAAGTATATATTAAGTAATTACTAGGTATTATTAGAATATTAAGATAAGTTTTTTATTTCTATAGAATATCTTATTTCTAATTAAACTATAAATGAGAAATATAAAGAAAAAGAGTAATACTATAAAGATTATAATAAAAAGTTAAGTTTTCTTGAAATAGTAGTTTACTAGAATTAATATTCTTTTCTACTATAATACTTTTAATTACCCTATATAAAAATACCTATACTTATATTAAAATAAAACGTATACTAAATAATATAGTATTTAATATATATATTGATATAAAAGTTATAAGATACTTTTTTCGAAAATATATACTAGATTAACTTCTAAACTACCTATTTAACCTAGATTTAACTATATAATTATTAGGAATAGGATCCTTATAAATTATAAAATAACTAATATATTTACTATTCTACTAAGAAATAATTAATAAATCCTTCAAAGTAGCGAAACTTAATATCGGAGCTTAAATAATTAAAAAACTTAATACTAGAATTATATGAAATTAAGAATTCAATATCCCTAATAGAGTTAATATTCTTAGGACTAAAGGATTATTAAAATTAACTTATATTAAAGCCTTGAAATCCTAGTATAAGTATATATTAAAAGAACATTTAATATTTATCTAGTAAAGTTAGCTCGGAGTTTAGTTATTTTTCTAAATAATCTAATATATATCCCTATTAATACTTTATAAGGTTTAAAACTAATATACTGATATTTTAATATATTTATAATAGTATATTTAATATAGTAATATATTAATAATTTTTAGTAGCTATATATAAATACTTATCAGATAACTAGAACCTCGTGAAAAAACTAAAAAGTTAAATATATCTCTATTTATAATTATAAGGAAATAACAATTTATAATTTAAATAAAATGAAATTCTATCTTTTAATTATCTTAATAACAAAAACTCTTATTCAACTACTACTAATAAACTATATTAAAACTAAAAATTAAATTTAAAATTTAATTCTAATAAAAATACTATCCTTACCCTTATAAAAGTATAGCTGAAAGCTTTGACTAGGAAAGATTAAGATATATAAATAAAATCTATATTACTATATAGATTATTACTTAAAAGATCTAAGTTATAATTCTTCTACTAAAAACTTTTCTAATACTTAACTAGCTAATTACTAGGTATACTATATAATCTATTTATTATATCTTTATAACTATCCCCCCTTCTAAGAACTTTAATCTCTAAAACTATAGTTATATATTCTTAATATTTATTATAAACTTTATATTATATTACTAACTATTTATTATATATAATACTTCTTTTAATACTAGTAATTATTTTATTATAAAACTATTATCCGTTTTATTAACCTTTTATAGTTTTATTTAGTTACTTTTACTTTATACTTAGAATAGTATCTAAGCTCTTTACTTTATATATAGATTTAACTATAAATTTACCCGATAATAGTATTCGTACTAACACTAGCTTATAACTAATTAAAATAGTAATAAAATTACCTATTATCGTGGATAATTATACTCCTAGTTCTGATATTTAACCTTATAGTAATAGAAGACTTTATAGTAATAGTTAGGGAGAGTTTTATTAAGACTAGCTAAGGCTTAATATATATAGCTAAAAGTAACTACTAAAGTTATAAGGTTAAGAACTTTTTTAAACCTCTTAAAAATAGAATAAAATAGAGTATTTACTTCGAGACGTAAAACCTAGGTATTCCGTAATCTATTACTCTTCTATAACTTTTATAATAGAACCGAAATCTCCTCGAAATTTATATAACTACTTATAAAAAGATAACTATAAAATAAGTATAGAGATATCTAACTATAATAATTATAACTAAGATTATTAATATATTAGACTAGGTTTTAATAAAATTATTCTAAATACTATAATTGAAAAGTAATTTATAGATATTTAAAAGAAAATTATCTAGTTATCCTATAAGTTATTATACTAAGCTAATAATATTAGTAATTAGGTATTAATTAGATAAAATTTTAATATTAATACTTTACTATAATATTAGTTACTATATATTTTAGAGTATTATAATATAATAATTATAGGGGTTTTGAAAACTATTTAGCTATACTAGAAATATTTATATTTATATAAGTATTATTTATATATTAGTCATATTTGATTAATATATTAAAAGTATTTATTAATAAAAATAGGCTAAGTCCTACTATATTTATATAGAGATTATAAGTTAATTTATATTAGTAATAGATAACTTTTATATTAATAATATAAAGTCTTATCTCGGGGGTAAATAAAGCTTAGTAGGGATATTAAAGTCGTAGATATTAAGATTATAATAAATATTCGAATAGAGTATTTATAATTAGTAGTGATTAAATATCTCGAGATATTTGAATTATATATAGGTATAAAATTATAAAGGTATAAGGGTATCAGGTTATTATAGAAAGAGTTATTAGTTATTTGTTATCTATAAAAAAAGTTAACGTAAAGCAGGTATGCTAGCTATAGCTATGAGGGGTTTAGCCCCGGATTAACTAGGGGCTAGCTATAGTAGTTAGTAGGGGGGGGG
>RYZW01000308.1:0-14450 GCA_004367215.1 Colletotrichum trifolii | reverse complement strand
TAAATAATACTTATATAGATATAGATATTCCTAGTATAGCTAGATAGCTTTTAAAACCTCTATAATTATATTATTATAATATTCTAAAGTATCTAGTAACTAGTATTATAGTAGTATATTAATATTAGGGTATTACTTAATTAATATTTAATCTTTAATATTATTAGTTTAATATAGTAGGTTATAGGTTAGTTAGATGATTTTCTTTTGAATATTTATAAGCTACTTATTAATTATAGTATTTAGGATAATTTTATTAAGGTTTACTTTGATAAAGTAATAGTTTCAGTTATAATAGTTATAGCTAGATGTTTCTATACCTATTCTATAGCTCTTTTTTATGGGTAGTTATATAGATTTCGAAAAGATTTCAGTTCTATTATAAAAGATATAGAAAAGTAATAGATTGTAGAATACTTAGTTTTTAGTACTCTATTTTATTCTATTTTTAAGAGGTTTATAAAAGTTCTTAACTTTATAACTTTAGTATTTATTTTTAGCTATATATATTAAATCCTAGCCTAAGTAAAGTTCTCCCTATATAGATCATTACTATAAGGTCTTCTATTATTATAGGGTTAATTATTAGAACTAGGGGTATAACTATCTATAATAATAAGTAATTTCATTACTACTTTTACTAGTTATAAGCTAGTATTAGTATAAATGCTATTATTAGGGAAAATTTATAGTTAAATATATATATAAGGTAAAGAGCTTAAATACTATTCTAGGTATAGAGTAAAAGTAACTAAATAGTTTTCTCTATTTCTTATTTTATAGAGTTATTTTCTAACTTCAAGATAATAGTTTAGCTATTAATATCTTTTTACTATTCTACTTATAATTTGAGTAAGGAAATAGAGAATATATTATATATCTAGTAATACTATTCTAATAAATATATTTTATATATTTACTCCTCTATTTTCTTAGTAATTAAAACTTTAATATATTTTAGTATTAAGTTCTTATATTTAGACTTAAAGTTATTCATTAAAAGTATAATAATTATTCTCTGATTATATATTTATAATTGATATTATAAGTTATATATTTTTACTTAATACTTAACTATTATTTACTAATATTCTACTATTTAGTAATATATTTAACTAATATAGGTAGCCTATTCTATAATATATTATACTATTAAGGTTTTTTAAGTTATATATTTAATTATTCCTAAGTAGAACCTATATAACTCTTCTATTAATAGATACCTAGTATTACTATATTTATTATTATTATACATAAGTATAGCTTCTCTAAACTATACTATTTAGATAGTAAACGAATTACTAGCGAATACTCTAAAGTATTATCCTAATATCTATTTTTATATTTATTTATTTCCCTAAATCTCTTTAGTATAAAAACTAGTATTAATAGTTTAAACTAAGATATAAAAGCTTATAATACTTTATTTTTAGCTAGTTATTAGTATTAAGTTTATATTTATTTTATATTTATAGTATATAGCTCTATATTTCGTTTTATTATATAAGAAATATATTTCTATAATTTATGGTATAGTTAACATATATATATTCTTTTAGCTTAGAATAAGTATAGTACTATTTAACTTACTAGTATATTATTATTATCTACTTAGTATTAATAGAATTAATAGATATATTTAACTTACTTTTTTAAAAAAAGAAACAGCTAGAATAGTTATAAACTTATATAAGTTTAGTAATACTCCTTATTTTATATTAATTTGCTAGTATAATACTATTAGAGTTGTTATAGTAGTTTAACTTCCATTGTAATATTTCTAGTTTTTAAAATAAAGATATTAAGTTTCTTTATCTTTTTTGTTTTAATTAAAGTATAAATAGTAGAAATAAATAAAAAGAATTTGCTTATTCTAATTAAATCTAGGTATATTTAGGCTCTAGTATAGTACTAATTATTCAATATAATATTATATAAGTAACTAGTATTCTCTTTATTATATTCCTTTAAGTTTCTTTTTATATAATTTCTCTTATATTTCTAGGTTACTATAATATTGATAAATAAATATAATAAAATTAATATAGATAGGTTTATCTTCTAAGCTAGCTTTATAATTTCTCTATTCTATCTAGAGTTAAAATACTAGTTTTATAAATATTTATTAGATTTATTAATTAATTATATTACTTAATTAGATCTAATAATTATTTTTAATAGTAGTAATCTAGTTATTAATTCATTTAACTATAAACCTTTCTCTTATTATTTTATAGGTCTATAAATGTAGTTTTTCCTAATATTGAAGTAATTTAAAAATTACTAATTATTTAACTAGTTATTAGATAAGAGTTATAGTTTATTCTTTATAAGTTTCCTATTATTTCTATATCTATTTTCAATCTATTACTATCTAGATTATATAGTTTTAAATATTTTATTTGTAATACTTATTAGATCTAGTCTAAGTAGGAATAATAGGTATACTAATACTTAGGATTACTTATTTAATCTAAGTATTAATTACTAAAAACTTAATAATTATTTAGTTTTTAAAAGTATAGTAGAAATTACTCTACTTTTTCTTCCTATATTAGAAAATAAGTATTATTCTTTATAAGATATATTTTATATTATATCTTCTAATAATTATCTTTTCTTAAATTCTTTAATATATTATTAGTAAAGGTTTATATTAATCCTAAGTTCTAAATTACTTTAAATAGTATTTAAGAAGTATTTCCTTTTAGGATTATCTTTTTCTAGTATAATTATCCTCTTATTATTATTATTTTATTTATTTAATCCTTAGTAATAAAATAATATAATAATCATAGTCTTACTATATATTTCTTCTAAATTAAATATTAATTATTAAAATTTATTAGAACTTATATTAAATCTATACTTATAAAATAGCTATTCACTATAATATTAGTTACTATTTAATATCTTTACTTATACTAATTATTTAAGAAATTAAGTAGAAATAATACAATTATAAAAATATATCTAAAAGTTTCAACTTAGAAAAGTTTAGATATATAAATCAAGTTTATATTACTATATAAACTATTATTTAAAAAATCTAAATTATAATTTTTCTACTAAAAACTTTTCTAATACCTAGCTAGCTAGTTACTAGGTATATTATATAATCTATTTATTATATCCTTATAAAAACTATAGAATAAAAAAGAAATTCTCGCGAAAGATATAATAAATCTACTTAAAAGTAATATTAGAAAGTTATTAGTAGTTTACTAATATCTAGCTTTTTAAGTATAGTTATTAGGATCTAAGTAAAACTAGAATTAACTAGCTAAGTATAACTTATAATAGTATACTAGTTCTTATAACTATTAAAAGTTAAGCTTAGCAGGGAATAAGAAACCTAAAATTATACTTTAAAAAGTAATATATATACTAATAGTTATAATAGAGAATAAACTATTAACCCCTCTTTACTTTAATATTAATACTTTATTACTATATTAATTATTTAGTTACTTTTATTCTATATCTAGAATAATATCTAAGCTTTTTACCCTATATATAGATTTAACTATAAGTTTTACCTAAGAATCATATTTATACTAATACTAATTAATACCTAATTATAATAATAATAATATTACTTATTATTATAGATAAGTTTACTCCTATTTCTAATATTTAACCCTATAATAATAGAAGACTTTATAATAATAATTTATATAGAAAAACCTTTATTTAAACTAAAGCTTAATATATATACTTAAAAGTAACTACTAAGGTTATAGGGTCAAGAACTTTTATAACTTTTCAAAAATAGAATAAAATAGAATACTAAGAGGTAAGTATTCTATAATCTAGTACTTTTCTATATTTCTTATAATAAAGTTAAAATCTCCTTAAAATATATATAACTACTTATAAAAGAATAGTTATAGAATAGGTATAGATATATCTAACTATAGTTATTATAACTAAAACCATGATTTTATTAAAATAAACTTCAATAAAATTATCCTAAATATTATAATTAATATATAGCGTATTTAGTTACTTTTACTCTATACTTAAAATAGTATCTAAGCTCTTTATCCTATATATAAATTTAACTATAAACTTTACCTAATAATAGTATTTATACGAATACTAGCTTATAATTAGTTAAAATAATAGTAAAATTACTTATTATTATAGATAATTATACTTTTAGTTCTAATATTTAACTATATAATAATAGGAAACTTGATAGTAATAGTCGGGGAAAGCTTTATTAAGACTAAAGCTTAGTATATATAACTAAAAATAACTATTAAAGTTATAAGGTTAAAAACAAATTTTAAACCTCTTAAAAATAGAATAAAATAGAATACTTATTTTAAGATATAAAAAGTAAAATATTCCGTAATTTATTACTTTTCTATAACTTTTAGAATAAACCTAAAATCTCTTTTAAATCTATATAATTACTTATAAAAGGATAACTATAAAATAAATATAGAAATACTACCTATAACTATTATAACTAAAACAATTAATATATTAAATTAAGTTTGAATAAAATTATTCTAAATATTATAATTAAAAAATAAATTATAGATATTGAAAAGAACATTATCTAGTTATCCTATATATTACTATATTGAACTAATAATATTAGAGATTAAGTATTAATTAAATAATATTTTAATATTAATATCTTACTATAATACTAATTATTAAGTATTTTAGAATATTATAATACTATAATTATAGGGGTTTTAAAAGCTATCTAGCCATATTAGAAATATTAATATCTATATAAATATTATTTATAAATTAGTTATTTCCCGCTTAATATAGTAGTTTAACGTCTAGCTAGTTCTGACTATTATAGTAAGAGTAATAAGTTCGAATCCTATAGCAAGTAAGTATGACTAGTAACTATATACTTTCCGATTACGTAACTTATATATAGTAATTACTACTAGCTACTAGTACCTATTGATAACTATTAATAGCTAGTAACTATTAATACTAATAACTAGTAACTACTAATATTAATAGCTAAGAACTATTAATAGCTAGTAATAGGTATAATAGCTAGCTAATATTAATATTATATAACTACGATCCTTAAAGAGTAACTATAATAGATAGGCCTATACTTTCCCTATTTATCACCTATTATATTAACCAACTATATTTACTACTTAAAGTTTTCTCTATTTGAATAGTTCTTTATAACTAGTAGTATCTATAGGGTAAATAAGATAAAAGCTAATAACTAAATACAACTACCTTTAAAAAGTCCCGGAGAAGCATATAANTACTATTCTAGGTATAGAGTAAAAATAACTAAATATTAATAAACTCTTCCTACTCAATATAGTAGTTTAATATCTAGCTAGTTCTTACTATTATAGTAGGAGTAGTAGGTTCGAATCCTGTAGTAGGTAAGCGTGACTAGTAAGTATATATATATATACATACTTATTAATTATATAAACTATATATAGTAACTACTATTAACTATTAGCTTTTACTATTTGCTATTAATAGCTAGTAACTATTAATAGCTAGCGATAGGTATTACTAGCTAGCTAGTATTAGTATTATATAACTATGATCTATAAAGAGTAACTATAATAGATAAGTCTATACTTTCCCTATTTATTATTTATTATATTAACCAATTATATTTACTACTTAAGGTTTTCTCTATTTAAATAGTTCCTGAGAACTAGTAGTATTTATAGGGTAAATAAGGTAAAAGCTCATACCTAGGTATAACTACTTTTAAAAAGTCCCGGAGAAATATATAACTTTAAATAGATTAGAGACCTTTGATATAACTCCCTATAAACTTAATTGTATTTAATTATCTCTAAACTACTTATAATTTATTAATATAAAAGAAATCCTTTTAAATCTATTTTATTAATTCTCTAATAAATTACTTAGAAATAGTATACTTAACTACTATTAACCTTAATATAGTAGTATAACTATCAATCAACTCTAACTTTAACTATTAGTATATTATACTATAACTCTATATAACTAGCTAAGATATCTAGAAATATATTAATCTAGATATTTAATTTATTTATACTCTCTCGAAATTAATTAATCTACTTAAATTTAACTAATAGTTTAATTAAGAGAATATTACTTAATAAAAGATTATAAATAGTAAACTCTATACTCCTAAAACTAAAAGAATTTCTTACTATTATATAGTAGATCTTGAATTTTAAATAATCCAAGAATTTAATTATAAAGAGATAAAGAAATATAATGAAATAACTTAGATATAAGTTAATACTACTATTAATAATAACTTTCTAATACTTACTTAAATAGAACTCCTTAATACTGATAATATATCTTTTTAAACTTCTCTAAGAACTCTAAAATATTAATATACCTATAATAATTTAGGAATATATAATAGTAAATTATAGTTAAGTTTAATAAAATGCTTAAAAAACCTAATTTAAATTTTTCTAACCTAGTATAATATAATAAGTAGTATACTATCTATTTCTAAGTAATTATATATAATATCCCCAGAATTTAAGAAACCTTTATAATTAAAAAGTAGTTTTAAATATTTACTAAATATATTTCTATAGAAGTATAACTAAAAGCCTTAACTAGAAAAAATTCAGATATATTAATAAAATCTATATTACTATATAGATTATTACTTAGAAAATCTAAATTATAATCTTTCTACTAAAAACTCTTCTAATACTTAACTAGTTAATTACTAGGTATATTATATAATCTATTTATTATATCTTTATAACTATCCCCCCCTCTAAAAACCTTAGTCTCCAAAACTATAATTATATACTCCTAATATCTATTATAAAGCTTGTAATATATTACTAATTATTTATTATATATTATCTATAATTATATACTCCTAATATTTCTTATAAAACCTATATTTTATTACTAATTATTTATTATATATAATACTTTTTTCAATATTAGTAATTATATTATTGTAATACTATTATTTATTTTATTAACTTTTTATAATCTAAATAATAGAACTTATTTTTACTAATAGTAGTATTAGGTTTTTATCTATTCTTTCTATTATTTATAAATATATTTACTATTATCCTAGTAATATATTAATACTTTTAATCTCGTAGTATTTATTTATTAAGAATAATTTTTCGAAATTCATTATAACCCCCATAAAGCTTCGCTATATACTTAATAAATATTATCTATTTTCTTCTATATATACTTTATTATTTTCCTATATGTTTATAGTATCTAATTCCTAGATACCTTTTTATATTTACTATTTAGCTTACTATTATTTCTTTTTTCTATATACTTTTTCTTTTCTTTATTCTTCTCTTCTTTTTTATTATTATGATTATACTATATATTCTACAAAAATATTATAGATTATATCTATGACTACTATACTTTATACTATTATTTATGGCACGAATGCTGTTATCGGGTAAAACTTATAGATAAATCCATATATAGGGTGAAGAGCTTAGATACCATTCCAGGTACAGAGCAAAAGTAACCAAATACTATTATTTATAATGGGGATAATATTACTAATAAAATCTTTCTTTAACTTTAGTTTAATAACTATTTACTTTATTTTAGCTATCTTTCTTTACTTTATTTTAATACTAAAAACCTACTTTATATGATTAGTAATTACTTAACAAAATATATTTTTATAAGAAAAATGAATAGAAATATTATAAAGTAAATTATTCTTTTACTATTCTTTTACTATTTATTATTGATATTTTATATTTTAGGTTCTATTTAAGTTATATAGTACTACCTAAATAACCTAGAACTAAACTATAATTTATTACTATATATTTAAATAATAAGAAATTACTTCTAAATATAAAAATAAGCTCCTCTATATACTTACTAAATTATTAGTAAAGTAATATAAAACTAGTAAAATCATTTAAAACCCCTTTAAAAAATAAAAAATAAAAACTAATTATAAACTAACTTCTCTTATAAGAAATATTTTCTATTTATAAATACCTATATTTTATGTATATTCTCACTATAAATTACTAAAAACTTACTATATTATTATTACTAATTAATTAAATAGATTAATACTTTAGAAAATAAAACTAAAGTATTTTACTATTTATCTATTATATAACCTATTTATCTTTAGAATAATAGTCCTACCTATACTCTAGAGGAAATATTACTTTATTTTCTTAATAATCTTTATTATACCTTAGTCCTTAAAAGTATAAAGATTTATCCTATTATAATATTTCTTTATTTTAATAATAACTTTTACTACTATATTACTAAATATTTAAAGTATAACATACCTTTATACCCTATTATTATTACTAGTAGTTGCCTTATTCTTTATAGCTTTAATACTATTATATTTTACTAAACTTATAGCCTATATTCGCTATACTTTTCTAAAAATAATAGTAAAAATAATAATAATAATAATAATAAGAATAAAAAATCTAAAATTATAGAAATTTCTTTATAAACTCCCTACTTTACTACTAGTAATACTAATTTATCTATACTTATTAATTATATTTTATCTTCTAAAATCTATTTAATAAACTTCTAATATTATTCTTTTTCTAATAATACAAATAAAGAGAAAAAAACAAAGAAAAAAGAAAGAAGATAAGAAACCTCTTACTAAAAAATATAAAATTTATAGTAATTTTATATCTATTCCTATTACTTCTATATCTAGTAATTATTCACCTATTACCTAAAAATCTACTACTTCCTAAAAAACTATACTAATTAAAAGAACTACCCTTATATAGAAAACTTCTACTACTAAGAAAACTACCTAGTAAACTACTATATTTATAATACTTACTATAATACTAGTACCTATCCCTATTATACTAATAATACTTATTATCCCTACTATCCCTATAAAAAGGGGTTAGAGATACTTTTATAAGAATACACCTAAACCCTAAATATAATAATTAGTTTTATTATATATATTTTTACTAAATTATTACTAAAATATACTAATATATTTAATTTAGGGATATACCCCTTAGACTAGTATTCAAGTTATCTAAATAATCAATAGAATTATTTCCTCTTTTCCTCTAAAATATAATTACTAAATTATTAGTATTAATAATAAACTAACTATCCTATTTCTTATAATACTTAATTATCTATTTTTCGAATTTCTAAATAGTTTCCTATATATTACTTAAGTTAACTATAGTCTCTTATATATTATACTCTATAATCTTTTAGCCTTTATTGTAATATCTCTACTCTTTACAATAAAAATATTAAGTCCCTCTATTTCCCTTTTTAAACTAAAGTATAAGTAGTAGAAATAGATAAAAACTTCTCCTTTATTCTAATTAAATCTAGGTATAACTAAATTCTAATATAGTATTAATTATTTAGTATAATACTATATAAATGACTAATATTCTCTTTATTATACTTCCTTAAATTTCTACTTATATAACTTTTCTTATATTTCTAAGTTAATATACTATTAATAAATAAATATAATAAAATTAACCTAAATAAATTTATTTTCTAAACTAGTTTTATAGTTTTTCTATTCTATTTAGAGTTAAAATACTAACTTTATAAATATTTGTTAGATCTATTGGTTAACTATATTACTTAGTTAGATCTATTAACTATCTTTAATAGTAGTAATCTAATTATTAACTTATTTAACTATAAAACCTTCCTCTATTATTCTACAATTATATAAAAATAGTTTTTCCCAATCTTTAAATAATCTAAATATTACTAATTACTTAACTAGCTATTAGATAATATAAAAGTATTATAGCTAAAAACCTAGCAAGGGAAGGAATAATAGTAAAAAGTAGGTCTCTATAGGTTATAAAACTTCAACTTGTTAGGCTAACTAGTAGTAGCTATAAGAGGGTTTTTATCCTATAGTAGCCTCAGGCTACTATATTACTAATCTATGTCCGTATAATAATCCGATCCTAGCTATCCTAGTTTTCTATATAAGCTATAAAATATATCCTTATAACTATCCCCCCCTCTATAAGCCTTAGGCCCTAAAACCTATAAATACTATATAGCTACTTATATTCGCTAGCTATTTACTAATTATTTAGCAATTAATAATAAAAAGATTCTTCCTATACATATATTAACATATAAGAGTTATACTATACATATATTAACACATAAGGGTTATTTATCCCATACGTATATTAATATATAAAAATTATCCTATATATATATTAATATATAAGGGTTATCCTATATATATATATTAACGCATAAAGGTCTTTATCCTACACGTATATTAATATATAAGGCTCCTATTATTATATTAAGCTAATCGTACTTCCCGTATAATGTATTAACCCTATGAGGTCTCCTACCTATTAGTAAGGCTTTAGTATATTAACTAGGATCTTTAGGCTTACTAAAACATCTAACTTCTTTAGTATATTAACCGGAAATCTTTAGGGCTAAACCTAAGCCATTTAACCCCTTCCTAATACTAATTAAGTACTAGGGCTTCCTATAGCTAATTAGGCCCCCGAGGTATCAGTATATATTTACTAATAGAGCTTTTCTCGGCCTTCTTATTATACTATATAGCCCTAGGCTCTATATAGCTCTAGGGGCCCTCTAACAAGCCATCGGTAAAGTACACATAATAAACTCTTATAAGTTACCTACTTTCTAGGTATTTTTACTATACTATATAGCCCTAGGCTTTATATAGCTCTAGGGATTCTTTAGTAAGCCCTTAATAGTAAAGTACTCACAGCAAACATACTAGTAGGCTACTTACCCGCCCTAGGCTTAATATAACTCTAGGGACCCTTTAGTAAACCCTTAGTAGTAAAGTACTTATAGTAAACCCTTATAGGGTAGCCTAGTCTCTAGTAAAATACATAGAATTCATTATAGTAATAAGTAGTTATAGTATAGCCTAACTTGCCGTATACTTTACACGAGAAATACCTATATTCTTCAAAGTATCTATACTTTTCAAAGCATAGCTTTTTTACTAAGGGGTTTTCTAGAATATTAATCTCCTTATAATATTTAGGTACTAAGCCCTTAGTAATAGTAGTACTCCTAGTACTACTAAAACCTTCCTTATAAAACTATAATATCTCCTATAAATACTCAACTACTAGGGCTACTACTTTAAATACCTAGTTATTAAACTTCTAGTATTATAAATACCTCTAAAGTCTAACTTTAAAGTAATAAAAAAAGCGAAAATATAAAGCCTCGACATCTCTATAAAAATACCTAAAACCCTATAAATAGCTAACTATTTAGCATAAAACTTTAATAAAAACTGGCCTTTATACTAAAACGTATAAAATATATTATAAAAGTATAACTCTTATAGAATTAGATTAATTAATAAATAATAAGTAAATACTATAAAATCAGCCTATATAAAGTCGAATAGGGTATAGCGGTAATTACACTACTAGGTCTAGAAAGTATAGGAGAGTTTCGTTATAGCCTATTAAATCTTTTAGGCCTCTAAAGTTTATAGCTATAATATATAAATATCTAAAATTACTATTAACTAATCCTCAATTTCATATAAAATAGCACCCTCGTTAAAAAACTATATAAGTAACTAGAAGGCCTCAAGTAATCCTTATAATCCCTAATTAACAGTATAGGGGTCGCTATATATTTACCGCTTAAAAGCTAAACCAATATTATCTCTATAAAGAAAGATTATTATTCAAGGAAATATATAAATACCGCCATAATTACTATTTAATATTCAGGTAATATAGTTGCTATATATTCAGCTATAGCTATAAGTTCAGCAGAGTTTTCGGCAGATACTATTACTTAGGATACCAGGTTTTCCGCTAAATATTCAGCGATTATTCGTCATAATAGAACTATACTAGAATCCTAGCCCTACCCCTCTAGGAAATAAAAATTAAAGAATTATAAAAATATTATAGCTAAACCTAGCAAAAGAAAGAATAATAGTAAAAGGTAAATCTCTATAGGTTATAGAATTTTAACTTATTAAGCTAACTAGTAATAACTATAAGAAAACTTTTATCCTATAATAGCCTTAAACTACTATATTACTAATCTATATCTATATAATAATCTAATCCTAGCTATCCCAGCTTTCTATATAAACTATAAAGTATATCTTTACAGATAAAAACTATAATTTACTCTTTATAAATTTCTTATTGTTTTTATATCTATTTTTAGTATATTACTATCTAGGATTATATAGTTTTAAATATCTAACTTATAATACTTATTAGATCTAATTTAAGTAAGAATAATAACTATAATAGTATTTAGGATTACTCGTTAAATCTAAGTATTAGTTATTAAAAACCTAGTAATTACTTAATTTTTTAGAATATAGTAAAAATCGTTTTATTGTTTCCTCCTATATTAAGAAATAGGAATTTTTTTATAAGATATATCCTATATAATATCCTCTAATAATTACTTTTTCTTAATATCCTTAATATACTATTAATAAAAACTTATATTAATACTAAACTTTAAATTGTTTTAAATAATATATAAGAAATGTCTTTTCTTAGGGTTATTTTCCCCTAAAGTAACTATCCTATTATTATTATTACTTTACTTATTTAATTCCTAGTAATAATATAATATAATAATAATAATCTTACTATATATTTCTACTAAATTAAGTATTAATTATTAAAATTTATTAAAACTTATATTAAGTCTATACTTATAAAATAACTATTCTCTATAATATTAATTATTACCTAATATCTTTACTTATACTAATTACTTAAAGAATTCAATAGAAATAATAGAATTATAAAAATATAGCTAAAAACCTCGACTAGGAAAAGTTTAGATATATAAATAAAATCTATATTACTATATAGATTATTACTTAAAAAATCTAAATTATAATCTTTCTACTAAAAACTCTTCTAATACTTAGCTAACTAGCTACTAGGTATACTATATAGTCTATTCATTATATCCTTATAATTTCACCTAGTTAAACTATAACTTAGTACTAGAATATTATTAAAAAAGAAATTCTAAATCTTAATATTAGAATTCTAGTTAAATATAGAGAAATCTTTATTATTCTATATTATACTAATAAAGATTTAATAAAAGATTATAATAAAATACTATTTATACTAGTCATTCTTATAAAAAAATCAGATATATTTTAAACTAAATTATAGTATTTACATAATGTTAAAAATTACTTATTATAAGAATATAGCTAAAAGCCTCGACTAGGAAAAGTTTAGATATATAAATAAAGTTTATATTATTATATAGATTATTACTTAAAGTATATAAATTATAATCTTTCCACTAAAGACTCTTCTAGTATTTAGCTAGTTAATTACTAGGTATATTATATAGTTTATTTATTATATACTTATAATTATCTCTTCTTTTAAAAACCTTAATCTTAAAACTATTATTATATACTCCCAATATTTATTATAAAGCCTATACTATATTACTAACTATTTATTATATATAACCTGTAATTATATATTCCTAATATTCCTCGTGAAGTTTATATTATATTACTAACTATTTATTATATATAATACCTCTTCTAATACTAGTAATTATTTCATCTTAATACTATTTTCCTTTTTATTAATTTGTTATAGTTTAAATAATAGAATTTATTTTTACTAATAGTATTACTAGGTTTTTATTTATCTTTTCTGTTACTTGTGAATATGTTTATTATTATCCTAGTAATACATCGATGTTTTTGATCTTATATTATTTATTTATTAGGAATAGTTTTTCGGAATTTATTATAGTCCTCTATAAGCTTTTACTATATATTTTATAAGTATTATCTATTCTTTTCTATATATATTTTATTATTCTCTTATTTTTTATTTTTACCATACTTTATTCATAAATACCTTTTTATATTTATTATTTAGCTTATTATTATTCCTCTATTCTATATACTCTTTTCTTTTTTATCTTTCTCTTCTTCTTTATTATCTTTATACTATATATTTTATAATAATATTATAAATTATTTCTGTTTTTACTAAATTTAATTCTTTTATTTATAATACTAGTAATATTACTAATAAAGATTTCTTTTAGCTTTAGCTTAGTAATTATTCGTTTTGTTTTAGTTATCTTTTATTATTTTATTTTAATACTAAAAAGCTATTCTATATTGTTAGTAATTATATAATTTAGTTACTTTTGCTCTATACCTAGAATAATATCTAAGCTTTTCACTTTATATACAGATTTATCTATAAACTTTATCTCATAATAGTATTCGTACTAATACTAGCTTATAACTAGTTAAAATAGTAATAAAATTACCTATTATTATAGATAATTATACCCCTAGTTCCGATATTTAACCCTATAGTAATAGAAGACCTCGTAGTAATAGTTTATATAGGGAGAGCTTTATTAAGACTAAAGCTTGACATACATAGCTAAAAATAACT